>QFEQ01000031.1:86520-99147 GCA_003316335.1 Hemileccinum impolitum
TAAAGAAAGTCCATTGGGCAAAAATATTAAGAATTTCACCTTTGAAGTGTCCTTGAGCAGAGCGGACGTTGGAAAATGGAATAAATGTACTCACAGCTGTTTGAATATCATCAACCGTCATCAATCAGTCAAAGATGAATATGAGCACATACGTCTAGCAATAGTTTGAATATCATGTGTTTTGTTGGTAGTGTGAAGAATCACCTTTGCAGGGCCAGGTAAAAAAGAACTTCCCACTTAATCATGCTGTCAGCCCGACAGGCCTAGAATTAGAATTTTTGAACATACAGAGGGAACCCATTCTAGTGAACTAGTCAGTGATCGATTTATATTTTTGCAGTAGGATAGACATACATGGTAGTATAACATAGGCCGAAATAACGTGCCTGGTAAGTCAACGATGGTCAGACTTGGTATGATGTCATGGAGACCATCTTGATACATACCAGCACAAATAGTGTCGAGACCCTCGTCCAGGGCTTATTCTGCAACCACATCAGAACATAGGAAGCATCTGGAAAACGTGTCGGCTGACCCACACATATTCAATCTAAAGAGATCACGAATCAGTGAGATGTCTGTGTAGCATGTGGAGACATATATACTTCGTCCGAGAAGGTGAGGACTGACAACGAGGTTCATCCGATGTGAAGAATAATATATCGACATATTACTTACTGTAATCATATACGATAGCGGTGGAGATCGCAACTAGGAAGAACAATAAGATGGAAAGATGGAAAGTACAATGTGAACAAGCATACAAGACACACAGTTATTGATCTGAATGGTTTCAACAGCGGACTGCAGAGTGGAAGGCATGAAGATAACTGAGAGGGGTATGCGGCAATTGAGACGTGGAGAGAATGAGAAGGTGGTATTTGACACCCGGAGACTTGAAGGTACTGCAACCTATAAGCCAACCCGGTAGGAAAGTAGGATGCCAGAGACCAATTTGGGATTTATTGAGCACAGCCTACATCAAAGAATATGATCGGGCTTTGCATTGCGCATCGGCCGGCATCTTGATATGCACATGCCAAGAATGTGGTGGATAGATGCAGTGCTCGATGTGCTATGGGCAGGTTCAGACAAACCCTGTCGGGCGGTGTTGCCACTCGTCGCATCATCAGCATTAAGCAGTAGATAAATAAGAAGGCAGTCCTGTGCCGCTATTCAGTGTGGACCGCATCAAAAGAATGACGGAAGGTTACCGATTATCGCCTATTTTCAAGCTTCTTGAAGGCTTCTTCTTGGGAAGATCGAAGTCTGCCAAAAGCGGCTGTGGCCAACACTGTACTGTAATAAACAAACAATAGCCTCCAGTATGTTATTATATGCTTGCCAGTGACGGTGGGGTGACCACCGGAGCGTTCTGTTGGATTCGACTAGATTTGGATGGCAGGTCATAGCCAGTTGCACAATATGTTACATAACTAAGGACTTGGAATAAATCACGATATGAGATAGATTTACGCCGACACAAATTGGGGCCATACTAGCTGTTTTACTTAACGGAGCAGCTCATCGAGCATGTTGAGTTCCTCGTCGTTGGCTTTATTTATCCCGTCAAGAAGTGCAGGGTCTGAAACGAGAGCGCCAGAGACGTGACGAGTCAATAATAAGGCCATTTCTGATCAGATACCGTGTGAGGGAGCTGAAGGTTTGCGGCGCTTGAATTTCTACATTTTCCAACCTCCGCTTTAAACGATTGGATCCGAGACTTTCGTCATCGATGTTGATCATGCTCTCGCTCCGAACGATGCTACGCGATACAAATCACATCGACCTCTACAGTGATTCCGCGTCTTCCACCCTGATAATGTCCTTTCTCTTGCTTCACTGATCATCTGTGCATAGCATTCCTGTTGTCCAGCTGACGACGGCCATCAATGTGTACCAGCCAGTGGTTGGTCACGGTCCCGTCGGATGATGCGGGTTGCAGGGGTGGCTCACATTCAATGGTTCTAGTCAAGCATCGGTATTGGCATGTATGCGCCGGGAACCGGAACCTAGGACATAGTACCGGTGTGTGAGTCGCCACACTGTCTGAGTCGGCGCCTGTCATCATGATGGATATGTTTCGTTGAACCTAAGCTAGCTATATGCGCTCGAATTAGCGTGCATCTGCCCGCAGTTCCCTGGGGTCATGACGAATAGTTCGGAATCGGCCTTTGAAATCGTACCCCGAGTACCCTTCCAGCTAGCTTGGGCTCGCTGAAGCAGAGTGGAAATGGAATGTGGAACTGTTTCCGCTATCTCCAATTCCGGCTACCTACCTTTGATACCGAGCTGACGATAATCACATCTGCATGCAGCACTTGGTGGTTGTCGGATGACGCTTGTTGCTCACGATCGGGTGGTTTGCACTTGATAATCACATGTCAAGGTATGTCTTTGTTGCGATATGGGTAGAAGTACCACTGCTGGAGTCAGCAGCAGCATCCTTTCTTCCACGCATGGTTATACCATCAGTTATGCTGATAATTGATCATGGTCTGTCGACGAACAGTCGTCCGACAGATAAAGGCTTGCAACCCTACACCGATGAACATGCAAGAATTAAAAAGCCAAGAAAAAAGGGTACTCCGTAACTGGCTGCATTTGAAAAGGAGCGAAATGATGCACCACGATTGTCATGGGTACGAAGCTTTCCTCTGAACTAATGGTAAATTGCATAAAAATGATGTCGATGGAAGCATCTGCCTGATGTCGATCAATGGCATCTTATGTTGGAACTTTGGAGATCTGTAGAGCAGCGTCGTCCGTGAACGAAGCCATCGCTCAGCATTTTCGTTTCGTTTCTGACTAACACTTTATTGCCAATTCTATGTACAGAACAAGCCACTCTAATCAGGCATGAAAACATATTGTACATTTTTCTGAAGAAGTCTTGTTTCCAGATCCTTCACATCGCATGCAACCAAACATCAAACCTCGCCATCAAACGCTCCACGACATCCCTCCTCGGGACGACACTCTCCAAAAAACCAAACCGTCCAAACAACCCAGCCCTCGCAAACCCGTCAATGATCAAGTTTCCCCACAGAAGCAACCAACCTACGGTCCAAACCCACCCCACCACCCCGCCCACCCTCCGGCCCGTCACCCGCTTGAACACCATCTCTACAAGCACAGCTGGCGCCATCATCCCAAACCCAGCGAGTAACCTCCACGCTTCCAAGTGGCCATTGAGCATTACCATCGCGACGTGGTGCAGCACCGCAGAGGATAAAAACGTGCCGACGATGAACCCTACCCTGCCGAATAGAAAGGAGAGCGGGTAGCCCCCTTGAACGAGGAACAAGCGGCGGAAAAACTGGTGCCAGCGGCGCCCCCAGAACGAGCTCACCGACGTCGCGCGCCAGGGGGCGTCGAATGCCGGTGGCCATTGCCCGGGATCTTGGCCGAGGACGAGCACGGCGATGAGAGTGCACGTGTCGTAGCACAGCTGGATGAAGGCGTAGATCCCGGCCGAGGCGCATACCGAGATGATGGTAGCGCGCAGGTGGCGCGTGTAGAACGGGAGCGTATCATCAAAAATCGATCCCTCAGCGGCGCCGATGCTTGTAGGAGTAAACGACCCGATGACAGTGTGGAGGACACCGGAGAGGAGCACATGAATGACTGCAGACTTAATAACGTGCAAGGTAAATCCTCTGCGATTTGCAGGACGGGTTTCAGGTGGAAAGTACACTTTGTGTGACCGATCCCAGCCATAACCGCGCAAGGTGACGGCGAGGTCGAGGGCATCCATAACGGTGGATTGTGTTGCCTTTGCTGGACGCAGGTGCCGCACGAAGTGCTCTTTCGGTAGTGTCCAGTCGAGGGTACGGGTGACTATATAAATCATCGAGAACTGTGGATGAATTGTGAGTCTGCCGGCTGGAAAACGTTGTCTGAAATGGAATGCTCACTGTCCATAGGGTATTGTTGTATCTTTGAGCGAGATCGTCAAGCGACATATCCAGAGAAGCCACCGCACGCAAGGCCAGTAGCGTGACAACTGGCCATAGTGCGATTCGGAGAGCGTGTGTCTGCGAGGTGACAGCCAACGCTGCGAAGACAAAGTATCCCAGTATGGGCGGGAGGGCATATGATACAGAGAGCATCGGAACTGTCATTGAAGGAAAATGAACCTCACAAGGACAGAACAGGGAAGGGGCACGAGTGGGTCCTCCAAAAGTATCATCCAACCTTTATAGCTACCCGTAATGGCTGAAGTAAGTGGTTCGCCTGGAGTAAGGCGGGAAAAAATGGCTGACCTACTCTCAGTGGGCGCAATCATGTGCGGCAACCCTTTCATCGATGCATGTAAACGTCATCCAGGTACACAGCCTTAACGTATTTGGTGCAATGCACTGGCGGCCTGGTCAGCGCGCCACCCGCTGCATTCCAATTCCAAGCGAAAACGAAAACAGTGTGTCATCTGACAATGAAATCCCAGCGGCGTGGGTCGCGCTGAGAGAAAAAAATCGCCGCATGTGCGCTCACTTAGTTCCATGAAAGGGAGGTAACATGACTAGTAACGGAAGACCAGGCCTGTAGGTATCTGTGCGACACCAAGAGTAGAGATGAAAGACAATACTTACCGTGACTAGCACCCGCAAAACGAAAGAGCCCGCTGCGGAACGCCGTCGATGCCAGGGATCTTGCTATTACTCTTGACAACGTTGCATGGTCGTACTAGTCAGCGTCCGTTGTGCTGGAATGAATAATACGGTGTTAGTGTGAATCTAAATCATGATGCTAAACTGAATTTGAGATTGATGGTCAACTTGAATGGTTCAGTCATTACATGGCTGATACATTGCGACGACGCCACAATTGAGTCTGTCCGAGTCGCTGGCACACGTCGCCACAGACAAAAAATCAGAATGTCTTACTTTAGATCCGTCTCACCTTATGCATTATGCCTTCCTTACTACCACCCGCTTCGTCCTCGAGCATCGCCCCGTTTGTCATTCTACTTCCTTTCCCGCAGTCCGTCCTCCGAGCCTTCTCGGGATTCTTCACATTGCATAAGTGGCGGCTCCGATATTTCCTCGCCCCTGTCGCTACCGTAGGACCAGGACGACTTCTACTCATCAGATCCATATTGAGGTTATCCTCATGCTTTCCATAACGGATGGATATTACTTACGTGCATTTGCGCTGAGTACCCGCGGTTCTACTTTGTCCGAGTAGAGTAGTAGATCGAGAGTAGTGATTCGGCATTTCTCGGTTTACTTTCCTTCCACGGAACCAGTTCCATGTCTTGCCTTGGTTTCTTGAGTTCGATTTCGATTACAATGTGTGGGTAGAGATGATACATTTCATGGTTCGCACTTATGTAACCATGCACCCACAGGGTTACTCATTCTGGTAATAATCGACTTTTAGCTCCCAAGTCGGGTTTGGACTTGTTTGCTACAAAATTTTGGGCATTTGCTTATCATCAAAGGTTCCAGCCAGCCTTGCGAGGGAGTACACATGGCATACGGTATGTTTCCTTTCTGTTTTGACGTTTATCTAACCTTTTTCGTTGGTGCTCACGACGTATCGATGGACTCCAGGCGCATCAGGTAACCGAGGAGGGTTCGGAGGGAGAGGCGGCGGCGGCGGGCGCGGTGGAGGCAGTGGACGTGGTGCTCCGAGAGGTGGTGGACGAGGCGGTAGTCGCGGTGCATCTCTCTCGATTCACCTTTCTCGTTTTCCTGAATCTTACTCTCGACCATAGGTGGTGGCGCGCGCGGTGGTGGTGGTTTCCAGTCGCGCGGCCGAGGCGGCGGGGGTGGCGGTCGTGGCGGTCCTCGCGGCGCACGTGGTGCCGGAAGGGGGGGCGCGCGCGGCGCCAGGGGTGGGGCCAAGGTCATCCTCGAGCCACACCGACACCCGGGCATATTCATCGCCAAAGGCAAGGATCATTTGTTGGTCACGAAAAACCTCGTCCCTGGGGAGAGCGTGTATGGGGAGAAGCGGATCACGATCGAGGGCGGGGTGGAGGATACCAAGGTGGAGTATCGGGTGTGGAATCCGTTCCGGAGTAAGTTGGCGGCGGGGGTGCTAGGTGGGATGGATGATATTTTTATTGCGCCGGGGAAGAAGGTGTTGTATTTGGGTGCAGCGAGCGGGACGAGTGTTAGCCATGTCGCGGATATCGTAGGTCCTGTGCGTATTCTTTTGTTTCGTCGTCGCTTCTTGGAACTGACTGTGCCTGTGTAGGAGGGCGTTGTATATGCCGTCGAGTTCTCACCGCGGTCAGGTCGAGATTTGATCAACATGGCCAAAAAACGGACGAATGTAATACGTGAGTCGATTTCACTGTGATCAATGCGAGTCTACTGAGACGTGGGACATCAGCAATCGTCGAGGACGCTCGTCTACCCAACAAGTACCGCATGCTCATCTCGACCGTCGACGTGATTTTTGCAGACGTCGCCCAACCAGATCAAGCGCGCATTGTGATTCTCAATGCGCAGTATTTCCTCAAGGATGGCGGATATGTCGTCATCTCTATAAAAGCGAGCTGTGTCGATTCGACGATCGCACCGTCTGCCGTGTTCTCGCAAGAAGTGCAGACGCTTAGAGACAATAAATTGAAACCTATTGCTCAAATTACGCTGGAACCGTATGAACGTGACCATGCGATGGTGACCGGTAAGCGGTGCAGGTTTTCTGGATTGTAGATGAAAAACTGATTCCGTATGCAGCTCAGTACCTTCGTCACCAGTAGTGTTGGACATGGTACACTTTCATCGGTCTGTTGTAAAAAAAATGTTATTCCTACGACGTGTTGTGCCTTTTTCTGCCATCCATGCATCACGACCGCGGTATCCTCCGCTGGCACGTGTCACCCTAACCAGTGCGGGTCACGAACGTTTTGAGAAGCGCCTTGTTACTTGTACATCCGACGCACACCAATCTCGCAGACCCCGTCACTCGTGTAGAAAAGGCTCCACGAGCCTGGAACGAGGCGGAGAAAAATCAGGCAATATAAGCCGATGAAGCAACCGCAAGTTGAGCTAAATTTTGGGACTCCACCCGGCACGTCCCAGCGCACGCTTCAAGACCTTACCTATCCTATTCATAATACCCAACTACACCCCGGGGCTACCACGAATACGCAGCACGAAGAGACGTTGCCTCTGCACTACATGGCCGAGGACACGTCAGCGAGACGACGCGTTGCGAGAGCGCCGACGAGCGGCGCTGGCGGGTTTCTGAGCGGGGATGGACTGGAAAAGGAGATTCAGACGCGGTACGACGACGAGGGAAAGGATGTGTACTCGAAGCAGAGGTTCGCGACAGGTCGCGTCCACAGCGGGCGGATACACCAGCCCTATTCGCCACCCCCCACATCCATCGTACGTCCTCCGCAGCACCCCCCCCGGCAGCAACACAAACTGACCACCCGCCGCAGACCGAATTCCTCCAGCAAAACTGGGAACACATCCCCCCGGCGATATACACCCTCCTCTCATGCTGGACGCGCTTCTACAAAATCGGCCTAGCGAACGTCGTCGTGTGGGACGAGGCGCACTTTGGCAAGTTTGGATCGTTCTACCTCCGGCGCGAATTTTACTTTGATGTGCACCCGCCGCTGGGAAAGATGCTCGTCGGGCTGGCGGGACTCTTGACCGGATACGACGGGAGCTTCGAGTTCAAGAGTGGCGAGCTGTATCCGGAAAAGGTGCCGTATGTCGGGATGCGCGTGATCATGGCAACGTATGGCATTGCGCTTGTACCATTGGCGTGGTACACTGCTGTCGAGCTGGGAATGAGCCCGTGGGCATGTCACTTGGTCGCCCTCATGGTGCTGTGTGGTACGTCGTGTGTGTGCCTCTGCGACGTGATTTGGTGACGTGATGCGTGTTGCTTTTCTTTTTTTCTTGACAGACGTGGCTTGGTTGTGTATTTCGCGGTTCATTCTCCTGGATTCGATGCTGTTGTTCTTTACGTTCACCACGGTCTTTTTCCTTACCAAGTTCCATAACCAGCAATTTCAGTGAGTATTCTGGTGGTGGTGTTTGGATGGAGGAGGGTTCATGAATCCGTCGTATAGTTCGTTTTCTTTCGATTGGTGGATGTGGCTTACTTTGACGGGTATCTCAATCGGTTGCGTGACGAGGTGAGTTGGTTCTCGTTGCGTCGTTGATGGTCTAATGATTATCGTCTGCCAGTGTCAAATGGGTCGGATTCTTTGTCACCGCCGTTGTGGGCCTGTATACGATTGAGGACCTCTGGGACAAATTTGGCGATTTGCGCATGTCAACGGTGAGCGAGCGTGATGCACATAGACTCGTACTGACGTCCCCTGTCCATAGCGCGATCAGCTACGTCACTGGGCAGCGCGGGTTCTCTGCTTGATCATCCTCCCCATTGTCGTCTATATGACCTGCTTCAAGATACATTTCCTCATCTTGAACCACTCGGGTCCTGGCGATGCGCAGATGAGCTCGCTGTTTCAGGCACATCTTGTCGGTAACGACTTTTACAAGAACCCGCTCGGTTTGTATTGCGTTTTGTGGCTATGATAGCTTAGTTGTACTCACGGGGACGATATGCTAGAGATCGCGTATGGCTCCCAAATCACACTTAAAAACATGGGATGGGGTGGTGGCCTGCTGCACTCGCACGTTCAGACATTCCCAGTAGGTTCCACGCAGCAGCAGGTGACGTGTTATCACTACAAGGACGATAACAACCGTTGGACGGTACTCCCCTCGTGGAACGAGTCCCGATACGATCCGATCAAGCCGCTCAAGTATCTCGGGCACGGCGATGTGGTGCGACTACAGCACGTCCCGACGACGCGGAACCTCCACTCACATCCGATTCCGGCGCCGATCACGAAGCGCAATCATGAGGTGTCATGTTATGGTGACACGAACCTCGGAGACGTGTATGATCAGTGGGTAGTGGAGGTCGTGGACGATATGAGTCGAGGCAGCCGTGAACATGTCGATCGGGTGCATTCGCTGACGACTAGGCTGCGGTTCAGACACCAATCGCTTGGATGTTATTTGTACGCTGCGAACACGATCTTGCCACAGTGGGGGTTCAAACAGGTGGAGGTCAGCTGTGTTCCAGCGAATGATCCGAATGATGCGCATACGTATTGGAACGTGGAGGGTCACTGGAACGATCGACGTGCGTGTGGATGTTGCTGGGCAACCTTGGTCTGACGGTGTTCTTGTTGCAGTCCCACAGGGTAACATGAAGTTGTACAGGCCGTCGTTTTTGCGCGACTTTTGGCATCTCAACGTGGCGATGATGACGTCGAACAATGCGTTGATACCTGATCCGGACAAGCATGATATTCTGGCGTCGGTTCCGACGGACTGGCCCTTTATGCGATTGGGTCTGCGGATGTGCGGATGGGGCGACGATCAGGCCAAGTATTATCTTTTGGGGACGCCGATCGTGTGGTGGGGTGGTACTGCGGGCATCATTGTGTCCCTCTTGTTACTGGGTTTCTACCTGTTCCGTCAACAGCGGAAATACGTCGACATGAATGCGCGTGAGTAATTTTGCGTTGTTTAGTGCCTGTATGCGTCTTTTGACCAGGACGACAGAGGGGTGGGGTCACTTTTTGTACGTGGGCAAGATTGCATTTCACGGCTGGTTCTTGCATTATTGTAGGTGTTGAGTAAGTGTATGGGTTTGACCGTACCTGATGGATGTGTTCGACAGTCCCGTTCTTTGTCATGGGCCGAGTGACCTATGTCCACCACTATGTGCGTCCTCGAGCCCGAACCGTCCATGTTTGTTGATATTTTGTTTAGCTTCCGACACTGTATTTCTCGGTGTTGATGTTTGCGCACGTCCTTGATCACTGTGTGTTTTTGGCGCGGTGGAAGGACCGTACGAAGCGGGTCGCGTTCGGTGTCGTGGCGATTTTGATCGTGGCCAACTTTTGGTGGTTTAGAGGGCTTGCGTGGGGGATCAAGGGTCCGGTCAATGATCATTGGGGGTTGTTATGGCGAAAGGTGTGTATTCGCTTTAGAGTCCTTTTCGGTGTGCTGATGGTCTGAGAAAGACGTGGAATATTTATAATGCATAAGAAGAAGGGTACCATACTATGCTAGATAGACCGACCTCCGTTGTTGGACTTTGGACTTGTCAATGCAGTGTCGAGAGGGGGGGGGCATTCCATAAAAGGAATGACTTCTACTTCGCTTTATCAGCGTGCTCACCGCAAGGCTTAAACACCTCAGAAGAGGATAAAACAAATGAATCGCATCGCCCGCGTATCCAAGTCGTTTCCCTTTCCTGCCTTGACGATGCACCTCACGACACGTCAACTCCCTGAAATCGGTCACTCGCAGGGCGGTGGGTATTCTTTCTGCGTCCAAGGACTGACTGACTCTTTCCCCCCAGCATTCATCGCGGTCGTAGTGACACTGAGCGTCCTTATCGTCGTCTGCTGTATAGCCGTCTTTTACCTCCTCCGTCATCACGAGCCGACGGAACAGGACCGTGCTGCTCGTCGCGAGCGGTACCGTCGCACCCACGAACATGCGGCATTGCCAGTGGGTGTGACGACGGTGCCGGTGCCGGTGGGGTTGGGCTCACTCGGGGACAAGGCAAGGCGATGGTGGGGCACCGGTGGCGGACGAAAAGGAGCAAGACGACGAGGACAGGGGTGGATCCGGGCCGGGTCAGATGACGAGTGGGCAATTCGGTCGGACGGCGGGGAGGATCCTGAGCTGGAGCTTGCGGGCGGGGGTCACCGGGTACTTTCAGTTCGCCAGCTGACGCGGGGTACCCGAGGTGCCCGCGATACTGATACCGATACCGATGCCGATGCCGATACCGATGCCAATGTCGGTGCTGGTGGTGGTGTCGGTGCTGGTGGTGAAGCTCAAGGAGGGGCCGGGGAGGACGTGCGGGTCGTCGAGTCGCCATTATCGGATTCGGTGAGCGGGTTTATCCATCATGGTGCGCCGTATGCATATGGGGATGCGTATACGCACGTGTATACCGATCCGTTTGCGAAGACGATGATGGTGTCGCACGGAGGGGCGTTGCAGCCGTCGCAGTCACCGCCGTTGTCGTCTCCCGCGTCGTCCCCGAGAGAGTATGCGAGTGTGGACGAGAGCCATGAGGTACATGATCTGGATGAGGATGGGGACCATCGCCATCGCTCGACCATCTCCAACGGGTCTGTTTGGACGCATGCAGGGTCCAAGTTTGTCGAGGATATATAATCTGGTTGTCTGACTAGGTTTTTGTTTTTCTTTGCATCGTCTTTTTCTTTCATTGTGCCCATGGTCGGTATATAATTCCCGACGTAGAGCTTGTTGTATACTGCATGTATACACTTCGTGTACTACTAGCAGTAGTGCCAGTAACTATCCACTAGTCACTACTTTGCCGCCAGGAAACATTCATCTTGGTCTGCAGATCTAAACCAATGTCGGGAATGGCGTTGACAGGTCTAGCGGTAATCTGTCTATACTCATACTGTACCTGATTTGAACATTGGATTCAATGCCGTTACTGGGCGCTGAGCGCTGAGCGCCGAGAGGGCTGTTATATTAGTACATAGCACAACAGTAATCAAACAAGATCACGAAACAGCCCGAACCGATCGGAAAAGTTGGGTAAAAGCTAGCCAGATCCAACAGCGACAGCTTCCTGCATCCTGACCCACAGACCACCCTGTAGCACACAACCCGTGAATATGAATACATCTGTCAAGAGATCGAATCCCCCCGTACCTCGATATACAGAGTCAAATGCGACCTGGGCAGGGCTTTTTCCAACGCTTTACGTCCCTTGGCCCGTACCCAATCCGCCGGAGGATTTCGTTGCGTTTCCACGTCCAACGAGACACCATCGATCGATTGCAACAGCCGAATGAGGAAATACGACACCTCATGGTATGCAAACTGAAAGAGGAAAAAGTCAGTACATCTGTATACGACGACACACGTCAAGTCGTCCGTATGTGACCACGAACAATCAAGCATCAAAAGGGGGTAGCCGCCACTCATTTAACTGACCTGTTGACCAAGGCAGATACGCGGTCCGGCGTTGAACGGCAAAAAGATGAACGGATTCGGAATCAGGTACTTTTGCAGACGTTCATCCAGGAAACGGTCTGGGTCAAAGATATCCGCTGGGAAAAAAGAGGAAAATGAAATAAGTATATAGAACAAGAAGCGTTGCGTGACATCAGATGGGGTCATCATCTTCACGGCCAGGTGTCCTCACCATCTGGGCCCCATAAATCTTGTCTGCGGTGCATCCGGAATACACACCACCAAGTCCTTGAAGAATCGAGGTAAGTCTAGAATGACGAGGTGGGATCAACCGGGCTCACTCCGTATGCGGGGGGATATAAAAGGGTTTTCCACCATTCAATGCTGGCCAAACCTGTGCTTCGGTCGATAACCTGCGACGCGATCAGCGCAAAGCGCGGGAATGAGTGGCTATGTGATCGTACCTCACATTGAAGGGGCTGCACCATCTTCAAAATCAGTTAGTCTTCTATGAGAGAACAACAACGTACACGGGTGGATATAGTCGAAGCACCTCTATACAGCGGCATCAGACTAGCGTGTACACATGGGGAGGCGAACGGGCGTTGTGCACCATTGATAAAAGCCCTCAAATACTTCATCTCTCTCATGTCGTCGT
>QFEQ01000031.1:99213-112045 GCA_003316335.1 Hemileccinum impolitum
ATTAGCGTGTACACATGGGGAGGCGAACGGGCGTTGTGCACCATTGATAAAAGCCCTCAAATACTTCATCTCTCTCATGTTGTCGTGCGTCGGCCGACCGGAGGCACCAACTCTGCCAATGATTTCCTCTTTCAAACGTGCGAGGATATCAGGATGCTGAGTGAGCATGTACACCGCACATGTCAGCGCTGCAGCAGTCTTGGTGTGTGAAAAAAAAAAAACTGGTCAGGACGAGTTACACCGATGTCATACCCCGGAATCGCACTCACCGTATCCGCGCCGGCGATCATGATATTCAGCGTCTCGTCCCTGATAACCGCTTGATCTGAGAAATGCATCAATACATTTAAACCCTCTACATTGCAATATGGAGACCACGCACCTTCGGTGCAATTCGTCAGGTGTTCCAAGAGCGTTTCTCCTTCCTTGACATGCGTGGTGCCCTCGACGCCAAGTCCAAGACGCTTCTGTTCGCGCTTCTTCGCAAGCATATCTGCAATGATAGGGTCGATAAATTCAAAGCAGACCTTCATGTGTTCTTCGACTTGATTTTTCCAAAACTCAGCGATGCGCCAGAAAGTCCCGTAGTTGGTGCGATACCCTGTGGCAATTTGGGATTCAGTAAACGCGCGGATGAACCGGTTGGCTGGATGATTGAGGAACGTCGGGTCCTTGGACAGTGGGGACGACGGTGGGTAGACGATACCCGCCGAGAGAGTACGGACGTTTTTTCCAAAGAGAAACTCGGTAGCGGAATCGAGTGTGAAACGTGACGCCACATCTTGAAAGTCGACGGGGTATCCTTCATTCAGCCGGATCTTCATCTGATGGATGGCGTCTTGGGCGTGTTTCTCAAAGATGTCAAAGTCGCTGATGCGATCTTTAACGAAGAATGGACGGGTTATCGTGCGATGAAATCTGAAAAACGTCTGTGAGCGCATGAGGGGACTAAATCAACGCATCTGTGCATACTTCCAGGTGTCGCCTATGGATAAAAAGTAATGAGAATGAGTCCAGAGGGTAATCTGGCTTTTTGAGAGGGATAACCCACCATCAGAATTGAACACGCCTATTCCCAAAAGAGAATTGAATTGGTCGTAGAACTTGGGTCCTGTTCCAACCTCTTTTAGTACATCTGACGATTTGCTAGAGCCTCGCGTATGGCTTACCTTTGACATACGAAGTAAACTGAGTCGCGAGAATCGCCTGGATTTCGATACACGTTACGTAACTGAGAGAAGACGATCAGGAAGTGGCCTACCTTGACATACTCAGGCTCCGTCGTGAGTATCTAACACCGATCGCTCAGCTCGTATCAAATTGTCAATAATCAAAAGAACTTGCTCTGTTTTCATACAACGCGCGAAAGTTGTATGTGTATCCATTTTCTTCAGCTTCGTGCTCGACAAATTCAGCTAGCGTCACACAATCAATACATCTGCGTCAGAGGAGGATGAAAAGTACATACCAAGATAGCCACTAGTGTAATTCCGCACGAGCGCCAAAAGCTTGTCCAGAGCGCCTGGCCAGTTGGAGTTTATGCTCGGGGGAATGACTGCCCCACGACGTGCCGCATCTCTGTTGTCCCTGATTTGAAAATATAAAACCCTTGCCGCTAAAATGGCTGGCAACGCCAATAGGTAAGTCGGGATACGAAGCCATTGTGGGGCGGGTTCTCCCAGAACCACATTGTAGATTCGAAGACTGATGTACACCACCGCTGGTGCAGAAAGCAGACGAGGGAGAAGCTGCACCAGCGCGACTAGTCCGGGTGGTAACTGCATCGTAGGGGTCTGGTGTCAAGGAAGAAGGCGGACTTTGGGGTTCAAATAGTTGGCAGCACACTGGCAGATGGCGCATATCGCTACTCTACGCCACCGCCGCTGCTCGGTATCTTAGCGCGGATGATTCCGAGTGGTTATGAAGGAACCGAAGTACATCAGATGACCCAAATGTAGGAACTTCGGTGCTCCACTCGCAGAGTGTTGTTGGAATGAGTGCGTTATTTTTCAGCTTTGCAGAACCCTCACATAAATATCCTCTTGGCTAGGAAGCAACATGGTGTGTCAGTCCTGACACTATAATTTTGTTCTCAGCAGTGACTCTTGAAACGACCGTCCGGTTGTTGTATAAGCACTAGTGCATTGAAGCGCTGTCCCAGGGTGGTACTGCAACTTTTCGTCTCAAATTTCTATTCGTCATCTATCCCCCTTTTTTCATCATGTCAGCGAAACCCGAGACACTGGCATCACGGATGGCCGCCCCATTTACGCTTGCTGGTCCGTCGGTGCCTCGGCAAAGAACTCCCGTTGTATCATCTCCTGCGCCGCCGAACATTGACTACAACATACTCGTGGTACACATCCTCCTTCCTCACTCTTCCCAGTAGGAACAGGGAAGGTGGATTGGATATCATTGGTAAGTTAACTTGCATATGAATATTACACTCATCATCTCGCTGACGAGTAGTTCAAATCCGAGCGAGATTATGACATATCATTCGTCCGGAATGAATGACATGCTTGGGGTACGTCCATATCATTCTGGTCCCGTGCCGATCGATGGCGATCGATGGCTTACATGTTCATCACGATCCAGAAATGCCTAATGCATCTCAAAGACATTCAACGAATGTCTAGGGTACCGAGGCCACTGGTCGGTGTACCGCGCTTGTCGGACGAGGAATGCGACGAAGCCCTCGTGGTCAGCGCCACTGCACCTGCATCATCGTCGTCGACCAATGCCGAGTTATGACGACGATGGTCAGATCAATCTGTTGGCAGGTATCTTTCGAACGGACGGTGTCATGCCACTCGCAAGGATCTCATTAGCAAACAGAATCTGACGGGCGTGTCAGAAGGATTTTCCACATTCGAGGGTATGGAGGTGGGTCTGGATGTTGGTGTCGGCATGGGTGAGAAGCGTGTGTTGAACGAGGATGGTTCGGATCTCCTTTTTCCTCTTTATTATGGGTTTAACGACAAAAGGTAGGTCAACTGGCTAGTTCAATTCGTTTGTCCTGGTGATACCTGGGGTCGATGTGCGCTCGACGTCTGTAAGTGATCTCACGTCTATTCTCCTTTGTGCGCTTTATCTTTTCTATGCATCGCAATGGATGGATACGCACTCCATCTCATGCTTTCGACCTTGCCCTTCTCTTTCTATCGTTTGTTGTAGTCGATTTGACGTATCGTATACGAATGTAGGTCGATATCGGTGTATGCAACATGCAATGAATTCCGACAATGAGCAGTCCTCCCTCTCATGTTGGGCGTTGATTGAAACATGATTTGAACGAGTATGTATGATTCCCGATCATAAACAGTTTGAACAAGTACATGTTAGTACAGATTGATGCGCATGTGTCTAAGTCGCGCCATTGGGACTTGGATTATGATCACCGCATATATCACATACAACCAAGAACGGATTCAAATGAAGAGAGAGATGCAACTCAAAAGTAAGAAAGAGAGCCTCTACGCCCACAAACTTCTTGCGCGTACTCGATGAATTCCATCATGCATTACCGCCGCCGCCGCGATCTTCCCCAGTCCTGTCCACCATCTGTATTTCTTCTCCCTGCTCCACCTCTTCGTTCTGCCCAGCATCCGCAAACACGACCACGCTTGCAGCACCATGGATAGACCCTGATGACAAACCGAACGCAGAGTCGATGTCGCTTCCACGTCTGCCTTTCAGATCGCGCGCATAAAGGGCCCGCAAGTTCAAGATGAATCGGGGGACAAGCGTGACCGGAGGTACATATTCTGCCATGTCCGGTAATATCCACCATCCGCTCGTTGGAATTTTTGCTGTGCTATACAGTATGTTGAGGAGTGACATCATCAGAATACTATTCATCAGCTTAGTTGTTAGTCTACTTGCATAGAAGAGGGTTTGAAAGGGAGGACGAGACGCGGACATACACAACAAAGTAGACCATCCCTTCCCTCACGAGGAGGATCATGTAACGGTTCAGGCGGATTTGCTTTGTTGCTTTGTACATTTGAAGTGCTTCCCTGATGAATTTGATGATGACGAGCAGACACATCAGTGCACCCAGAGCGATCTGGGCTATACTTGTAATTTCGGTCCAAACGCGGGAATCAATTTGCACCATGCAAAACGAGAAATCGAGCACTTGAGCAGTACCCACTATATGATTGGGAGAACAGCAGATATATAGTATGCGTGATGTTAACCCATGTTGTGCGCACCTACGAACACCTTCCGAATGCTGACTAAAACACTTGAAGCTAGATTGGAAACTATTTCAAGGGCATAAAATGTGAGGTGCGCGCCAAGAATGAACCTGGATCGATTGTGCAATGCCCACACACGGAGGATCATTGCCACTGTCAATCCTTATGAGATTATCTCGCCCAACATGAAATGAAAGCTTACATTCTGCAGCACCAATGAAAATAGAGCCGGCCCACTGGGCAAATATATAAAGAATTTCACCTTTGAAGAGTCCTTAAGCAGAGCGGACATTGAGAAATGGAAGAAATGTACTCACAGCTGTTTGAATATCATCAATTGTCGTTGATCAGTCAAAGATGAAGATGAGCACAAACGTCTAACAATAGTTTGAATATCATTTATTTCGTCAGTAATAAGAATCACCTTTGCAGGGCCAGGTAAAAAAGAACTTCCGACTGTAATCACGCTGTCAGCCCAACAGACTCGGCATTAGTATCTTTGAACATACAGAAGCAACCATTTCTAGTGAACGAGTCAGTGACCAATTGATGATTTTTGCAGCATGACAGACATACATGATAGTAAAACACAGGCCGGAATAACGTGCCTGGGAGTTAACAATGATCAGACTTGGTAGGATATTATGGAGATCGTCCTGATACATACCAGCACAAATAGTGTAGAGACCCTTGTCCAGGGTTTGTTCTGCAACCACGTCAGAATATGTGAAGGGTCTGGGAAGCATGCCTACTGGCCCAGATATATTCAATCTAAAGAAATTGTTAACCGGTGAGATGTCTGTATAGCATACGAATGATTGTGAGATATACTTCATCCGAGAATGTCAGGACTGGCAACATTGAGGTTCATTCAACGTATAAAATATACAGACATGTATTACTTGCTGTAATCGTATACAATAGCAGTGAGTATTGCAACTAGGAAGAACAGTAAGATGGAAGGATTGAAAGCACAAGGTGAATGAGCATACGAGACAAGCAGTTGTTTATCTGAATGGTTTCAACAACTGACTGCAGAGTGGAAGTCATGGGCTTGATCGAGAGGATATGCGGAAACACTTCGATGTGGAAAGAACGAGAAGGTGGAGACTTGAAGGAACTACACATATAAGCCAACGCCGATAGGAGAGTAAGGTACCAGAGACAAATTTAGGATTTGTTCAGCGTACCTGCATCAAGCACATGTGGCGAACACAGGAAACGGATACAGGATTTGAGGTGCTATGGACAGGTTCAGACAAACCATGTCGTGCGTACTGCCACCACCACACAATAAGCGGGAAAAAAATAAGATGGTGGGCCTGTGGTGCTATTCAGGGTGGACTGCATCAAACGAATGATGGAGAGTGACTGATTATCGCCTACATACTTCTCCATGGGAAGATCAAAGTTTGCCAACAGTGGTTACGTCGGCAAACATTATACTGTAGCAAACAATGATGGTCTCCAGTACATTATTATGACTGTGGGGTGACCGCCAGAACGTTCTGTGGGACTCAACTAGTTAGGATGACAAATGGTCAGTTACACGATGCATCGATCACGATATGAGATGAACCTTACTCCAACGTAAGTTGGTGTTGCATCGCCCCATGGCTGTTTGAACAGAACAACTGGACGCTGTGCAGATCTGTGGCAATGGTCATAATTGGTGATTCGTATCAATGGACTTGCGGATGAGAGCGGTCGAAACTTCTCACGATCAATCAGTGGCGGGTTGGGAGAATCCCGCAAGCTACGGTGATCTTAGGTCCAATCTATGTCACGTAGTGTGGCCTGGGTGGATTTAGCGCTTCGAGCACGGTAAGGCAACCCGAACGAAAGGAGAATCGTCTCGATCGCACTCGGCAAGGAGCAAGCTGCACGTCGAGAGTGCCGAGTCGTGTAAACAAGTGTCAACAACACAATGCACCTCACGCATATGCTAGTACCGTCTTTCATACGTCTTGAAAAGCATGGGGAGTAGTATCAAAGTCAGTATGTATCAGCTCAAAGATGATAATGCAACTAAACCCAGCCAGCACCAGCGAGTCTGTGGATTTCCGCCTCCCCGACAGATTGTCAAGATAGCCCGCACCCGCACAATGGATCCACCATCGCAAGACCCACCGTACTCTTGCGTGCGACTCCATTTCCGCCTCCCTCTCAGCTTCACCTTCTGCCCGTAAACACTTCCCGCTCCAACATGAATACCCTCCCCACCTGCGCCACTTCCAAGATGCTTGAGGACCCATCGTCGTCTTGTGGGGTCCGAATGGTGATCGCTTTGTTGTCAAGGTATGTATTTATCTTGGTTGCATCGGACACGCGATCGATGCCTTGTTTCATAGGACGTGAACGAGTCGAAAATCCCTCTCAAACAAATCCCCCTTATCATCCCGCTGCTTCGTCTCCTCTCGAATTATCGCACGCTCAGACCAGCACCCTCGCTTCACACACCACCGCTCTCCAGGGTCAGACGGTCGCGCCCTAACCTCAGTTCAATACCCTCCAATCACAGACCGACCGTGTGTCTTCATGCCCAATCCACTGCCTACAAAAAATGTACACAAGTCTACAAAACTCCGATTCTGTACTACAACGGATCATGTTACTACGGGTCCAGAACGACGCGCTTCGTGCTCAGGTGAAGCAGATCCCAATAAGTGTGTGCTTGGCCTTGGACACAGCTATTGGACTGTCCTCGGCGAGATGGACAGTTCCCGAAGAGCGTGGCGCAGCAAGATGCAAGCTTAATTCAATATTGTTTTTGAGGGGTGAGTCGGTCGCCAATTATATTTCTTTCCCTTCTCCCATTTTCCGCCGTTGTTCCCGCTTTGTACTTGGTGGCGGCGCCATACTGCACGGGCCATAAGTATTTTGATATTGTTAGTATCCATGCACTAATGAACAGTCGCTCATGGCGGATTTTTCGTCTCGAATTTCTATTCGTTTTCGTATGCTCACCTTTTTTTCATTCTATTAGCGAAGCCCAAGGATGACAGCCCAGACCGCGGCGCCATTTACGCTCGCTGGTCCGTCGGTGCCTCGGCCAAGAACTCCCGTTGTATCATCCCCTGCGCCGCCGAACATTGACCACAGCACGACTCCTAGTACACATCCTCCCCCGTCACTTTTCGAAATGGGCACAGGAAATGCGACATCCGCGGCAGCATTACTATTTGTATACCCGCAACCTCAACCAAATCCGTTTCTACAACCCTTGTCCGTGGTTTCACCTGTCCCACAACTTCCGCCAGCAACGTTATCATCGCTACTGCAAGCACTAGGCGCAAACAGAGCCAGACTCAAGCGAGCTAGGGTGCCAGTCAGGCTTCGCAAAGTCATGACAGAAGGTGGGACAACTCGTTTATCGACGTCTGCAAGTGATCTCACGTCCATTTTCTTTTGCACAATTTTATCTTTTTTAATGCATAGATACGCACACCATCTCATGCTTTTGACGCTTCCCTCTCTCTGCATATCGTTTATTGTACGTTTTGTGTACGAATTTAGGTCGATGTCGGAGTATCCAATATGCAATGAATTGCGGTAACTTGTGAGCAGAAGAGTTATTTCCTTCTACTGCCCTCTCATGCGCGTCGATTGAAACATTATCTAGATGGGAAGGAGAGGCGTGTATGTTGAACAAGTACATATGATACAGTAGATTGAAGCGCGCGAGTGAGTCCGAGTCGTACCATTGGGAGCATGATCGCCATATACGTCATATAGTACACCAAGAACGGATTCAAGACGGAAGAGATAGAACTCAAAGCGCAAGACAGATAGCCTCGAACTTTGCGAGGCATTGCTCTCAGTGAATTTCATCATGTACTACCACCGGCGCCGTGATCTTCCCCAGTCCTCTCCACCATCTGTATGTCTTCTCCCTGCTCCACAGTGTCCGCAAACACAATCGCGCTCGCAGCACCATGGATGGACCCCAACGACAAACCGAATGCGGAGTCGATGTCGCTTCCACGTCTGCCTTGAAGATCGCACGCATAAAGGGCTCGCAAGTTCAAGATGAATCGGGGGACGAGTGTGTACGGAGGTATATACTCTGCCGTGTACAGTAGTATCGACCATCTGCCCTGTGGAATGTCTGCTGTGTCATACAGTATGTTGAGGAGCGACATCATCAAGATACTACTCATCGACATGCGTTGTCAGCCTAGTTGCATACAAGGGGGGACGAGAGATGGACATACACAACAAAGTAGATCGTGCCTTCCCTCACAAGGAGCGTCATGTAACGGTTCAGGTGGATTTGCTTTGTTGCCTTGTACACTTGAAGTGCTTCCCTGACGAATTTGATGACGACGAGCAGACACATGAGTGCACCGAGAGTGATCTGAGTTGCATTTTCAATTTCGGCCCAAATGGGGGAACCAATTTGCACCACGCAAAACGAGAAATCTTGCACTTGAGCGGTAGCTTCTATACGATTGGGAGAACAGGTGATATTCTGTTGTGTAGCATGCACGATATTAAGCCATGTTATGCGCACCTACGGCCTCCTTCTGAATGCTGAGTAAAACAATCCAAACCAGATAGGGTATCACTTCGAAGGTGTACAATGTGAGGAGAGCGCCAAGGATGAACCTGGATCGATTGTACAATGCCCACACACGGAGGATCATCGCCACTGTCAATGCCTATGAGATTATCTCAACAAAGACGAATGAAATCTCACATTCTGCGGCACTAATGAAAATCAGGAAAGCCCATTGGGAAAATGTAAATAAATTTTCACCTTTGAGGTGTCCTTGAGCAGAACGAACATCGGAAATGGAATAAATGTACTCACAACTGTTTGAATATTATCAACTGTCGTTGATCAGTGAAAGACGAAGATGAGCACATACGTCTAGCCATAGTTTGAATATGATGTATTTCGTCAGTTGTGTGAAATTTTACCTTTGCGGGGCCAGGTATGAAAGAACTTCCCACTTTAATCATGCTGTCAGCCCAGCAGACTCGGAATTAATATTTTCGAACGTACAGAGGACACCATCTCTAGTGAACCAATTAGTGATCAATTGATACTTTAGCAGCAGACTAGACATACATAAGAGTAAAACACAGGCCGGAATAACGTGCCTGGAGGTTAACAATAATCAGTCCTAGTGCGATATCATGGAGACCGTCCGGATACATACAAGCACAAATAATGTGGAAACCCTCGTCCAGGGCTTGTTCTGCAACCGTATCAGAATATATGAATGGTCTGGGAAACGCATCTGCTGACCCAAATGTATTCGATCTAAAGAAGTCGTAATCGGTGGGGTGTCTGTGTAGCATGTGGGCGATTGTGATACATACCTCATCTGAGAAGGTGAGGACTAATAACGAGATTCATCCGATGTAAAGAAAGATATACAAACATGTATTACTTACTGTAGTCGTATCCGACAGCAGTGAGGACCGCAACTGGGAGGAACCATAAGGTGGAAAGATGGAAAGTACAAGATCAACAAGCATACGGGATGCGCAATTGTTTATTTCAATGCTTGCAACGGCTGACTGCAGAGCGGAAGCCATGAAGTTGTGAGAGGATATGCGGAAACACCTAGATGTGGAGAGAATGAGAGGGTGGTATTTGACGAATGGAGACTTGAAGGGACTTTACATATAAGCCACTGGTAGGAATGTAGGATGCCACAGACCAATTTGGGATTTATTGAGCATAGCCTACATCAAAGAATATGATCGGATTCTGCATTGCGCGTCGGCTGGCATCTTGATAAGCACATGCCAAGAATGTGGCGAACAGATGCAGCACTCGATGTGCTATGGGCAGGTTCAGACAAACCTGTCGCGCGGTGTTGCCGCTCGGCGCATCATCAGCATTACGCAGTAGATAAATAGAAGGCAGTCCTGTGCCGCTATTCAGTGTGGACCGCATCAAAAGAATGACGGAAGGTTACCGATTATCACCCATTTTCAAGCTTCTTTCTTGAGAAGATTGAAGTTTGCCAACAGTGGTTACGTTGGCCAACATCATACCGTAACAAACAATGGTCTGGGTCCAGTACGTTATTATGCCTGACTGTGGGTGTCCGCCAGAGCATTTTGTGGGACTCGGCTAGTTAGGATGGCACTGGCAAGTTAGAGTCAGCTGTACGACTGATCGTATGAGATAAACTTTATGCCGACATAAATTGGCGTTGGGCTATTTTAACAGAGCGGTCAAACGTTGTGCGGACTTGCGTATGAGAGCCATGGCGGTCGAAATTTCTCATGATCAATCAGCGGCGGTTTGGGAGAATCCTGCAAGCTATGGTGATTTTGGGTCCAACCGTCTACTGTGTTTCGTACTAGGGCCTGAGTGTCTTTAAGCACTTCAAGGCAACCCGAGAAGCACTCATGTAAACAAGTGTCAACACAACACGGTGAGTGCAACCCTTCTATCTGGACACGTCTATAGTACTCACCGCATGCAGCACATTACGGTCGTGCACCGACTCGCGTGCACGTTGGATCGAACGGTCGTACGTCGTCTCCTTTTGCCGACACGCCTGCATCTCACGATCGAGCGTGCATGTGCTTCCTTTCTTGCAATCGGATGGCCTATAGGGGTCGCTCTAATCGGCCCCTCATGGCCCGCCCGTCCCAGAGCACTCACCCATTGCATACCAGGTCAAGAATATTAGCGACATCCAGTTTGGCGAACATTCCTGGACTTTCCGCCATTCCGCTTTCCACATCGACAGGCGGGACACACTCGGAATACCGCTACTCGAAAATCCCTCTCAAACAATACCCCCTCCTTCCGTTCCGTCTCTGCAGGTTCCCCTGGTACTGCTCCCGTCAGCGACATCGAATCATTGCACGCTCAGACCAGCACCCTCGCTTCACCATGCTCAAGTGAGCAGGTCCGATGAGCGCGTGCTTGGCCTATTTCTTGGGGATCAAGGGGGGTGAGTTGATTGCTAATTATAGTTTTCTTCTTCTTCTTCTTCTCCCACTTGCTTACGCTTTGTACTCGGTGGCCCGCAGGGGTTCAACGAAGCGCTCGCGGTCAGCGCCGTCGACAATGCCAAATTATGACGACGATGGTCGGATCAATCCGTTGGCTATTTCGGACGAGCGATTCTCAAGGATCTTGTTAGCAGCGAGAATCTGATGGGTGTCGGAAGAGCTTTCCGCATTCGAGGGTATGATGGGCCTGGATTTTGGTGTCGACGTCGGCGTGGGTGCGAGGATGCGGAGATACGGGAAGGCAAACGAGGGTGGTTCAAGGTGTTGGATTGGAACGGGTTTGGTCCCCCTTTTTTCTTCATTATAGGTTTCGATAGCGAAAGGTGGGTCGACCGGTTGGTTCAATTCATTTATAGATCACACTATCCTGGTAATACCCGGTGTCGATGCCCGCTCGACGTCTTCAAGTGATTTCGCGTCCATTTTCTTTTGTGCGTTTTCATATTTTTTATGCATCAGTACGGATGGACATGCACTCCATCTCAGGCTTTCGACCTCGCCCTCCTCTGTCTATCGTTTGCTGCAGTTGATTTAACGCATCGTATACGGATTTAGGTCGATGTATGCAATATGCAATGAATCCCGATAAGTAATACAAGTTCTTCCTTCTCTTGCAGCCCTCTGGTGTTGCGCGTCGATTGAAACATTGTCTAGGTAGGAATGAGAGGTATGTATGACGTTTTGAACAAGTACATATAATACAGATTGACATGAATGTGTCTGAGTCGTGCCATTGGGAGCATGATCACCACATGCGTCACACAGTACAACCGAGAACGGATTCAAGAAAAGAGAGATAGAACTCAAACCGCAAGAAAGAGAGCCACGAACCTCTCGCGAGGCGTCATTCTGAGCGAATTCCATCACACACTACCACCACCACCACCGCGATCTTCCCCAGTCCTCTCCACCATCTGTATTTCTTCTCCCTGATCCACCTCTTCGTTCGGCCCAGCATCCGCAAACACGATCGCGCTCGCAGCACCACGGATGGACCCCGATGACAAACCGAATGCAGAGTCGATGTTGCTTCCACGTCGGCCTTTAAGATCATGTGCATAAAGGGCCCGCAAGTTCAAGATGAATCGGGGGATGAGCGTGAATGGGGGTATATATTCTCCCATGTACAGTAGCATCCACCATCCGTTCTGTGGAATTTCTGCTGTGGCATACAGTGTGTCGAGGAGTGACATCATCAAGATGCTACACATCAACATTTGTTAGTAGCCTAATTGCTGCATAGAAAAGGATACAGAAGGAAGGATGAGACGTGGACATACACAACAAAGTAGATCATGCCTTCCCTGACGAGAAGCTTCATGTAACGATTCAGGTAGAATTGCTTTGTCGCTTTGTACATTTGAAGTGCCTCCCTGATGAATTTGACAATGACGAGCAGCCACATTAGTGCACCGAGAGCGAGCTGGGACACAGTCGTAATCTCGGTCCAAGTGGGGGAACTATCTTGCTCCACGCAAAACGAGAAATCAAACACTTGAGCAGTAGCCTCTATATGATTGGGAGAAAAGCAAATATTCTGTTACATAGCGTGCATGATGTTAAGCCATGTTGTGCACCTACGTTCAGCTTCTGAATGCTGACTAAAACACTCAAAATTATATTGGATATAATTTCGAGGGTAT
>QFEQ01000322.1:1916-19111 GCA_003316335.1 Hemileccinum impolitum
AGTAAAAAGTGAAAAATAGAGTGTACGCGGACCCGAACTGTAACAGTTATCACTGTTTTCTTCTTCAATGTTCCATCATATTCTTTCTCTCATATTTGCCCTAAACTATTTAGAACTCAGAACCCTGCCCTAAGGTACTCATCCATACTATATAAACCCATCCTGTAATTCCCTCATACCTTAGTCCTATTCACTTACATTCCCTCCTTCAGTAGGGGCCCTCTGCTCTTAAGTACTGCTCCCTCTTATTGCCCACCTTGCCCTCTGTAAAGGGGCACATCTATGCTAAGACTCAGGACTGTCTACCTTCCTATTGCACACCTCATCCTCATCATCAACATCATTGCCGATCTCATATATCATCACATCCTTGTCATTGTCTTCCTTGTTCAACCAGCTCAACTGCAGTATGGTTTCATTGACCACCTAAAGGGCACAGATAAATTCACTTGTCTTGACCTGTGATGGGGATATAACAATGTCCACATCAAAGAAGATGACAAGTGGAAAGCTGCCTTTGTTACCCCTTTAGGCACATATAAATCAGTAGTAATGTATTTTGGAATGACTAACTCATCCCCCACATTCAAACAGATGATGAATGACATATTTAATGACATGTACACCATCATCATCATCTACCTCAATAATATGTGTATCTTTACCAAAAAGAAAACTGATGAAGAGTATTCCAAGATTATCAAGGAAGTTCTTCTCCATCTATAGGAGAACAACCTCTATGCTAAACCAGAAAAATGTGTATTTAATGCTGCTGATGTTGACTTTCTAGGCATGCATGTCTCAAAAGATGGTGTTACTATACAATCCAAAAAAGTCAATACCATTCTTAAGTAGCTGGTCTCTACTAAATTAAAACAGCTTCAGTCATTTCTCAGTCTCTGTAACTATTATTGATGATTCATTGATGGCTTTGGTCAAATTGCTTGCCCTCTTAATGACCTCACCAAGAAAGGTGTCCCTTATGTATGGGGAGAAGCATAGCAGCTGGTGTTTGACACACTCAAAAAATCCTTTACCACAGCCTCTCTTCTCACTTATCCCAACCCCACCTGTCCTATGTGTCTCAAAACCAATGCCAGTGACATCATTATCAGCACTGTTCTTTCCATCCAAAAATAACCTATAGCACCCTTACACTTTTCTTTCTCACTCCTTATCCCCTACTGAATATAATTATTCAGCTTACAACAAAGAGCTACTTACTATTATTCACACTCTTGAGGAGTGGTGCCATTACCTTATTGGTACCACCAATTTTGAAATTTTTGGATGGACCACAAGAATCTGGAGTACTGAAAGAAGCCATAGACCCTGTCTGGCCAACAGGCTCATTGGCACAAGTTGCTCCAGGAATTTAACTATACTCTTGTTTACAAACCTGGTGAAACAACTCCAGAACCTATCTCCAAAGAGTAAGATTCCACAAAAGAATCAAAAGATAGAGAGAGAAAAAGAACTGAGTAGTACTTATGATCTGACTTTGAAGAAAAGACCAAGAGAACTTTACTGGAGTTCTCTGGCACTGTATTGGGGATTTATATACTCTAGCTACTGTTTGTACATATTATGGACCTGGTCTGTGTGCCAGAGGCTGTACAATCATAAAAGGATATAGTGTGAGAAAATATGAGGCAAACATGTGAACACCATAAGGAGGTGGCAGAATGGAAGTGGAAGCATGGTGGAGATTAATGACATGAGGAGTGTGCATGTATCAGAAAGAAGAGAAGTGTAGCACAGCACAGAAATGAAAAGAAGGTTGTGTGTACTAAGATAGACAGGTCATGAGATGTCCTCATACCTTTGAGAAGTCTGAAAAGTGACAAGTGTGAATCTATGTCTTAAGATGAAAAGAATGAATGTGATTGGTTGGAGATAAGATAAGATAAGATAATGTGTCATGTGACCTGATAAGATAAGATAAGGACTTTTGGAAGTCGTAGATCATGATAGGATTGGTATCCTAGACTTGATCATGAAGGATCATGATGAGTTGTTACTACTAGGATTTAGTAAATGAGATAGGGGTGAAAAGACTAGCTGTAACATCCAGCAGCATGAACAGCCATGCTGATGCTCTCTCTCATCACCCAGACCATGGCAATGCTATTGATAATTTAAAAGAAAATATAGAGAGCATACAGGGACCAGAACTATAACAAGAATCTTACTTCTCTGCACCTGTGGAGATTGCTCAACCACAACCACTTCCATACAGTTTATCAAATGCCACTTAAATCACAGCTCAACACTCCTCTCCACACCTCTTCATCCCATCTCCTCTCTTCATCAATCAAATCATCAAAAATGTCACATTCTTCATCCAGCTATTGAATACTCTAGTAAGTAGTCACTACATCACCAAAATCAGGTTTTTACCATAGTGCTCATAGTAGTCATAGTAGTCATAGTAGTCATAGTACTTTTATAGATAACTCACAGTGATTATAGTGTTATAGTGTCATAGTATACCCATAGCAAAATTATAGTAACCATAGTGTTATAGTGATCATAGTGATCATAGTGCCATAGTGATCATAGTGATCATAGTGCCATAGTGATCATAGTGATCATAGTGCCATAGTGCCATAGTGTACCCATAGCAAACTCATAGTGGTCATAGTAACATCATAGCACACAGTGTACAAAAGTATACAAAAAGTGTAGTCAGAAAGTGTACAAAAAGTGTATAAAGAGTGTACAGAAAGTGTAGACAAATTGTACCAAAAAAGTGTATGCTGTAGTCTAACAAAGCATAGTGTATGAGTGTGAACAAAGTGTAGTCAAAGGTGTAGATAAAGTGTAGCAAAAGTGTAGAAAAGTGTAGCAAAAGTGTAGAAAAGTGTAGCAAAAGTGTAGACTTTGTCCAGCAAAGTGTGCCAAAAAGGGTAGACAAAGTGTAATAAAAGTTTAGCAAAAAAGTGTAGACAAAGTGTACCAAAAGTGTATCAAAGTGTACCAAAAAGTGTAGACAAAGTGTAGCAATAAAGTGTACACTTTTGTCTAGCAAAGTGTAGTAAAAAGTGTAGCAAAAGTGTAGACAGAGTGTAGTAAAAAAGTATAGCCAAAAGTGTACACTTCCATCTAACAAAGTCTACCAAAAGTGTAGCAAAAAAACATACACTTTTGTCTAACAAAGTCTAATATACAAAGTCTACCAAAGTGTAGTAGAAAAGTGTACACTTTTGTCTAACAAAGTCTAATATACAAAGTCTACCAAAGTGTAGTAGAAAAGTGTACACTTTTGTCTAACAAAGAAGTCTACCAAAGTGTAGTAGAAAAGTGTACACTTTTGTCTAACAAAGTCTAATATACAAAGTCTACCAAAGTGTAGCAAAAATGCGTACACTTTTGTCCAACAAAGTCAAACACTACACTTTTGCTACACATTGGTTACACTTTGTTACACTTTGTTTGTCCACACTTTGTCTACACTTTGGCTACACATTTGGTAATCAAAAATGCGCCACATTTGCTACAATTGTCTTAGTGGCAAAGTCTGAAAATGCCAAAAATGCAATTTAGTGGACACCTATGATGCTAGATCTGCACATTTAATCTACTGTGATTTTTTTTGCTTACACACTGCATATTTCTTTTTGACCTGCCATATTTGTTTGACTTTGCCACATTTTTTTTTTGGCTCACTACATTCTTTTCAGTGTTTCTTTGTCCTCATACTAGTCACATTGTCTAAAACCATGTATTACATAAGTGGTGTTTAAGTAAATTTCTGAATGGCTGTAATACCAACACTGATTTCTCTGAAGGTGTGGCAATGACCTTTTCAGAGTTTGAAAAACATGCCTCTGCAAAGGCCATACCTACAACACTCTGCATGCCTTTGTGCCCTTGTCCAACCCTTCAAAATGGCCAGCACCAATCTGAGAATCCAGCCACTAAGTGGGGAAATGTCAAATAGGCCTTTGGGCAATGTCCAACCTGTTCTGAAGCCCCTGGGCAAGGCTAGGACCTGGGGCAGAGGAAAAAGTAGAGCTCAGGAGGCAGCTGGACCGTTATGTCTGCCAAATCTTTGACTCCAAGGCCCCCCAATATCATTTGGGATGAATCTCATATCTGTTACAGTTCCTTTTTCTTTTTCCTTTTGACTTACTCACTTGTAGGTCCAACCCTACTCATTCATGGTCATTCCCACAGGAGTGCACCTTTCTCACACATGGGCCACCATGCCACTTCCTTGTCATCCTCACTTACCTGAGTATCTGTCATTATTGGCCAATTACTCATTTACGCTTACTCATTTATTTCACATGTTGAGCTCCTTCACCCAATGGCACTTCTTGTTCACCATAACTCATTTCACATTCATACTCAGCTGACCTGCCCTCAACTAGTCATCTGTAATATATAAGAGGTGTAACCCTCTCCCTTATACTTCAGCTTCGTTCTCCCTTATTTCTCCCTCATCTTGCCCAATATCTATCTGGTCTGTGGCCTCACCTCAATTGGTCTTCATCCTACTATCAAGTGGATGCTCTTTGTTGGAATAAGTCATTCTGACATTCCAAAGTCTTCCAGACTTTCTGATGTCAGTTCCGGAATTGCTATCAGTACTTCCTGTACTTTCAGAGTTTCTGAAGTTTCTGAAGTTTCTGGAACTCCTTCCGATCGGAATAACTATGCTATTTACATTAGTAAATACTTTAGTACACCATCCATGATTAGATAACATATGGTGCAATATCACACCATCCTAGATCAGATGATCTAAAGAGTTGTACTATTCTCTTTCTTCATTCTTTTATTGGTTAGAATGGTACAGAATACAATAGAACATTTGTTCTTGTATACAAATCAGTATATAGATGTAAATATCATGTACCCTTATATAAGATCAATCTTTAGGATCATCTTATCTCTAATGAGTTCACTCTTGATTTATTCTATCACTGCTCTGATCCTCAGTGCAAGACTCTTGGTCCAACCTCAGATCATTAGCCTCAAGTAAGTGTTCCTACTTAAGCCTTATTCCTTTGTCCCATCACATTTGGGATATCTTTATATCTTGAAATTGGACACTCCATTTTCCATTTCCAAATATGATTGCATTGCCTAACTAATTATTGAAAAAATAGAAAACCCTATACTAACAGAAACAACAACTCTGGAAGAGTCTCAATAAAACAACAAAGGGTTTGGCTCCACTAGAGTACAGGCTATTTCCTCTACATCTTTAACACCAAACTTCAAAACTAAATTATGTACAGAATCAGAATGAATGAATTTGGATGCTATTAATGATTACAAGTACTATGCAACCAACAAGCTATTCAGAAATTCTAATGGCATCATTTTTGTGCCATCTTCTCTATGCAATGAACTTATTTCTCTCTTTCATGATTCTCCAGTTGCAGGTCATCCTGACTGTGACCATACCATTGCTTCAATTAAAAAGTTTTATTGGTGGTCAGGTGCCATCCAAGACATTTCAAACTACATTTCTCACTATCAGGTGTGCTCCCTCATAAAGGGATTGTCAAAGCCACCAGCAGATAAACTTTTACCTTTACCAATTCCTTCACACCCTTGGACAGACATTTCAGTTGACTTCATTATGGGATTCCCTCCATCTAAATGCCATCGGTGTCATAGTGAACCATTTCTCCAAAGAGATCATTCTTTTCCCTTGTACTAAAACCATATCTTCTTTGGATTTAGCTATTCTATTTAGAGATCACATATGGTGTGTTCATAGACTACCTAACTCTGTTGTTTCAGACAGAGGACCACAGTTCATCTCCAAGTTTACTTGAGAACTATGCAAGGTGCTTGGAATTAAGCAAAAGCTGTCTATGGTGTATCACCTGCAAATGGATGGGCAAATGGAACACATCAATTGAGAGATACTGGCTTATCTCAGAGCCTACATTGCTAAAGAACAGGATTCTTGGGCCTCCTGGCTACAGATGGCACAATTCATCCATAACACATTGCTCACTATGGCCACCAGCACCTCTTCTTTTGAAGTAACATGTAATTATTCACCATGACTGGGGGTTAAGCCTCCATGCTCCTCTATGGCTTCTAATGGGTCATTCACTTCTTCTTTGAGCCAGGCCCATGACAACATTGCTACCATATTAATGAAAACCTGGGATCAGATGTCCTATGCACAAGAATCCAAATGTTTCTCTGCTCCTAATTATTCTATTGGTGACATGGTCTAGCTCTCCACCAACCATCTCTCTCTTCTGTATCCTGCTCATAAATTAACACAAGAATACATCAGGCTGTACTATATCACTGCCGTCCTCCCTAATGTTGTTACCCTTCACCTTCCTTCCACCATCTCTATTCACCCTATGGTCAATGTTTTCCATGTAAAACCCTATAAAGCCCCATTGGCTGGCCAACCCATATTTAAACCTGATCCTATCATCATCACTGAAGACTGTCACAAAGAATACAAAGTTGACTTCATTGTCACCTCTGGTCTTTATCACGGAAAATTACAATACCTTATCCACTGGAAGGGATGGGACGAGGTGGATCACACCTGGGAACCTACCATTAACTTAAAACATGCACAGGACGCTATCACTGATTTCCATTCCAAACACTCTGCAGCCCTATGACCTATTTGGGGTATTAATATGTTATCTTTCCTCTCTCTGTTTTAACCTTTTGGACCCTCCTATATGGAATTCACAGACTTACAGCTAGACCTTGAATCTAGTGAATAGGAGATAGTGTTATAGTTCAGTTCCTCATATGCTCTCTATTTATTTTTCTTCACTTTCGCTTATATACTATATATTATTGAGCATTGTTTTATCTTAGCATTTCTCTCTTTCCAAAGTCACATGACCAAGTGCACATGACCGCAGGAACTGGCACATGACCTGAGGCTAGCCCCATATTGTCATTAATGACATCATGCCTCATAGTCTTCTTCTCTCACAGTTATCACTGTTTCCTTCTTCAATGTTCCATCATATTCTTTCTCTCACACTTGCCCTAAACTATTTAGAACTCAGAACCCTGCCCTAAGGTACTTGTCCACACTATATAAACCCATCCTGTAATTTCCTTGTACCTTAGTCCTATTCATTTGCATTCCCTCCTTTTGTAGGGGCCCTCTGCTCTTGAGTACCACTCTTCTGTCCTTGCCAGCCTTGCCCTCTATAAAGGGGCACATTTATGCTCAGACTCACAACCATCTACCTTCCCATCGCTCATCTTATCCTTACCATCATCATCGCTGAACTCATTCTTTGTCACCTTCTTGTCACAGTGTTCCTCATTGAACCATCTCAATTGCAGTACAGTTTCAGATGTTGGATATGAGGGGGATGTGTTGGTGATCATTGATGATTGTCTGAGAAGATGGTCCTGGGGATGCATAGGGTGTGCAGGACATGTGAAGACATTAGATATGAGAGGGACATATCAGTGATAGTTAGTGGTCATCCAAGGGGATGTCTGGGGATGCATATGGGATGTAGGTCATGTGAAGGTATTAGGTATGAAGGGGATGTGTTGGTGGTTATTGGTGGTTGTCTGAGGGAATGGTCCTGGGAATGCATAAGGTATGCAGAACACACAAGGGTGATGGCTTTGAGATATAATGATATCCTGAATATGAAGAGACAAAGGAATAGAGCTCAAGTAGGAACACTTACTTGAGGCTAATGATTTGAAGTTGGACCAAGAGTCTTGCTCTAAGGATTAGAGTAGTGATGGACGAATCAAGAGTGAACTTGTTAAAGATAAGATAATCCTAAAGATTGATCTTATATAGGAGTACATGATATTTACATCTATGTACTGATTCATATACAAGAACAAATGTTCTATTGTATTCTGTACCATTCTAACCAATGAAAGAATGAAGAAAGAGAATAGTATAATTCTCTAAATCATCTGATCTAGGATGGTGTGATATTGCACCATATCTTATCTAATCATGGATCAGATGATTTCATCACATGACTATTATGGTGTTGAACTACATACACTACAGAGGCAATGTGCCACTTACTTTGTGTAAAGAGTAGTCAAAGATGTTGAGGCTGGTAGTGATGGTTGTGGATTGAGATCAAGAGTGTATTAGAACTCAGACATTGAGTTTGAAACTTATATATATTACAAATAATCCTAATATGGTAATATAGGATAAGGTATGTGTTGCAGGCTGCAACAGTGATGAGTTTTACTAGGAACACAGATATGAGGAGACAGTAGGATACAGTGTCGACATTGATGTTGACGAGTATGATGAGGTCGAGGTCGAAGATCGGTGTGGCAACTGAGACAATGCGATATAACATGCAGTGGCCCCTTTACAGAGGGCTAGGCTGGCAGAGAAGAGGGGAGTGGTACCACTGAGTTGCAGGCACCTGATGAGGTAGGTGGAACAAAGTGAATAGGACTAAGGTAGAAGGGAATTACAGGGAAGGTATATATATGATGACTGACTACCTTAGGGCAGGCATCTGAGTCTTAATTAGTTTAGGGCAAGTAGAGAACATGGAACGTCAAGGAATGTTTGAGAAGGAAAGAAGCGAATAGAGGTGAACGTGAGAGAAAGACAGTGAACATGAGGTATAACATCATCTATGATGTCATCGGTCTAGCCTCAAGTCATGTGAGAGTTCCCACGGTCACATGCACTTGGTCACGTGACTTTGGAAGGAGAAATTGACTAAGTAAATGGTGCTCAGTGATGCATGCATATGAGCGAAGAGTAAAGTGAAAAATAGGGTGTACGCGTGCCCGAACTATAACACTACCCCCCATTCGTCAGATTTGAGGTCCAACTGTGAGTCTGTGAATTCGGTATAGGAGGGTCCGAAGGGAGAAAACAGAGAGAGAAATTGCGTGTCAGATATGCCCTGAATGGGGCGAGGAGCTAAGAGGTGAAGGTGATAGAAGTCGTTGATAGCGTCCTGCACATGTTTCAAATTATTGGCTGGTTCCCAGGTGTGATCCACCTTGTCCCATCCTTTCCAATGGATGAGGTACTGTAACTTTCCTCAAGAAAGCCTGCTGGCCGCGATAAAGTCTACCTCGTATTCTTTGTGATGGTCCTCTGTGACTGTGATGGTGTCTGGTTTAAATACAGGCTGGCCAGCCAGCGGGGCATTGTAGGGTTTTACTTGGGATATGTTAACCATAGGGTAGATAGACACAGAGGAAGGGAGGTGGAGAGTAACAGCGTTAGGAAGGATGGCAGTGATACGGTATGGTCCGATGAATTTTTGAGTTAATTTATGTGTGGGGTACGGAAGTGTGAGGTGGTTGGTGGATAGCCAAACCAGATCACTGATGGCATAAGAGGGAGCAGTGGAACATTTAGACTCTTGGTTTTGGACCATCCGGTCTCTGGATTTAGTGAGTGTGGTGGCGATTTCGTCATGTGACTTTGCCATGGAAGAAGCAAATGACCCCCCAGGGGTAGTAGAGGAGGAAGGTTCAACTCCTCATCAAGGTCGATAATTATGAGTTACTTCGAAGGGGGTAGCACCAGTGGCTGTGGTTAAAGAGGAGTTGTGGATGAACTGCACCATTTTGAGCCAATCACTCCAAGAGTCTTGTCATTTTGCGACATATGCTCTGAGATATGCCAGTACCTTGTGATTAATTCGTTTGGTTTGTCCGTCCGTTTGCGGGTGGTATGCTGTTGACAACTTCTGTTGAATCCCCAAGACTTTGCAAAGCTCCTTTGTGAATTCCGACACGAATTGTGGTCCTCTGTCTGAAACAATAGTGTTAGGTAGTCCGTGCGTGCACCAAACATGGTCTCTAAATAAAAGTGCCAGATCAGCAGAAGAAGTGGTTTTTGTACAAGGAAATAGAATGATTTCTTTGGAGAAGCGATTGACTATGATGCCAATGGCATCATACACTTTGGAGGTGGGGAAACCTGTAATGAAATCAATAGATATGTCAACCCAAGGGCCAGAAGGGATAGGAAGAGGAATCAATTTTCCTGCTGGTGGCTTTGACGATCCCTTCATGAGGGAGCACACCTGACAGTGTTCTACATAGGAAGAAATGTCTTTGGCTGCGCTGGGCCACCAATCAAATTGTTTAACAGCGCTAATGGTGTGGTCTTGGCCTGGGTGGCCCACCATTGGAGAATCATGAAAGAGGGAAATGAGTTCGTTACAAAGCAAAGGGGGCACGAAAACTATGCTGTTCGAAGAGCAGAAGATTTTGTCCTGAGTGTAATACTTGTATTCGTTAACAGCGTCAACACCTAACTATTCTGATTCGTGCATTAGTTTTATTTCAAAATTAGAGTAAAGAGAAGTTGAAGTCATTGCCTTGACTCCGGTAGAGCCAAAGCCTTTCTCGTTTCGTTCTGACTCTTCTAGAGTCTTTTCTTCAGTGAGTGTTGGGTTTTCTATTTTTTCAATAATTAGTTGTGCTATACAATCGTGCTTTGAAATATGGAAAGGAATGTCTACGTGGTTGAATAGGATGACCCCAATTTCTCCTCTATAATCGGCATCAATGACTCCTGCCATGACATCGATTTTGTGTTTGAAGGCAAGGCTGGAATGGGGGGTAATCCTGCTGTAGGTACCAAAGGGAAGTTGGATTTTGACATGGGTGGGAATTAAGAGTTGATCGTGGGCAGGGATGTCAAAATCTGATGTAGAGTACAGGTCAAAACCTGCCATGGTGGAGGAACCTTTGGTGGGAAGTCAGGTGTCGGTAGAGGTAAGTGATACTGGGATAGATAAATTAGAGGTTCGTAGAATGGTAGAAGGAAAAACAGTGATGTTCTCATTGAGATTATCAACAGCATCACTGTGGTCGGGTCATTGAGAGAGTGTGTTGGCATGTCCATTCGTGTTGCCAGGTTTGTAGATCAAAGTATAATTAAATTCCTGTAAAAGCTTGTGCCAGTGGGCCTGTCATCCTGATAGTGTTTGGGGTTTTTTCCAATATTCGAGATTTTTGTGATCTGTCCAAATCTTGAAATCAGCTTTTCCAATGAGATAATGTCGCCACTCCTCGAGAGCGCGTATGATGGCTAATAACTCCTTGTCATAGACAGGGTAGTTACACTCAGCAGAAGAAAATGAATGTGAAAGAAAAGTGCAGGGGTGCCATAAATTATCCTCCCCTTGAACCAATAATACTGCACCTATGGCGACATCACTTGCATCGGTTTCTAAGCGCATTGGCTGGGAGGAGTCCAGATATGCCAATAAGAGTGCTTTGGTGAATTGTTTTTTGAGCGTATCAAATGTGTTTTGTTGTGCCTCCCCCCAGGTGTATGGAACATTCTTTTTGGTGAGGCCGTTAAGGGGGTGAGCAATTTGTCTGAAGCCCTGTATAAATCGTCAATAGTAATTACACAAACCTAAAAACGATTGTAGCTGTTTAAGCTTTATCAGTGCTGGCCATTCCAGAATGGCATCAACATTTTTAGTTTGCATAGCAACACCGTTTTTTGAGACGTGCATGCCTAGAAAATCAACATCATCAGCGTTAAAAATACACTTTTCTGGCTTGGCATAAAGGTTGTTCTTGCACAAGCACTGGAGAACTTCCTTAACAATCTCCGAGTGTTCTTCGTCCGATTTTTTGTGTGTGAAGATACACATATTGTCCAGATAAATGATGACGACAGCATACATGTCATTGAAAATGTCATTCATCATCTGTTGAAACATTGGTGGAGAGTTAGTCATGCCAAAATACATTACAACTGGTTCATAGGCGCCCAAGGGTGTGACAAATGCTGCTTTCCATTCATCACCTTCTTTGATGCGGATGTTATTGTAACCCCATCGAAGGTTGAGACAAGTAAATTTGTTGGCGCCTTTCAATCAATCTACAAGAGAAGAAATGAGTGGTAAGGGATAAGAGTTTTTTACTGTTCCCTTGTTCAGATATCAGTAATCCATGACTAGACATTTTTCGCCAGTCTTTTTTGGGATAAAGAAGATGGGAGCTGTTTGAGGAGATTTTGATGAGCAAATATAGCCCTTTTCTTGTTCAGATGTGATGAAGTTCCGGACTTCTTCAATTTCGTTGTTGGAAAGGGGAATCACTCATCCCTTTTTTGGAATAAAATCAGGTTTAAGATTGATAGTGTGGTTCCAAGGTTTGCGAATCAGCATTCACTTTGATTCCTCTTTACTGAAGACATCAAGGAATTCATGATATTGTTTCAGAACTTTTTCCACAAGACCTTCTTCGATGGTGCGTACTGGAACCCATTGCTTGGTTTGATTGGCTTTGCAATGTTTGGTGCATCTATTAAAAGTTATGGTTTTTGCTACCCAATCAATGAGTGGGTTGTGACGGTAGAACCAATCATATCCTAAGATCACTTCATGAGATCCTAGAGTTGCGACTAGTGCATCCACCCCTTCGGCATGTCCGTTATAGGATAGAACAATTGAAACATACTTGTGGATCATTCTATGTTTTGAGGAAGATCCATTCGTGTTGGTAACATTTATAGGGTTCGAGAGTGGATAAGTTGTAATACCCATTTCGGTTACCCAATGTTTGTCGACAAATGTTTGTACTGCTCCAGAATCAAGGAGTGATGACGTGGTTCGGAAAGTCCAGTTTCCTTTTTATCTTGAAAATAAATGTCAGTATTGATGTCGAATTCACCTCCTTGAGAGGCATCAGGTTCCTGATGAGAAAAAGAAGCTTGGGGGGCTTTATATGAAGAGATTCGAGAGGATCATTCATTCAACAGGGAATTAAGTGCACTATTATTTTCCGGTGCCGCACTCAAATGAGACGCCCTTTCGGAAGTAAGTCCATAAGGAAAACTATCATAAGAATCAGCTTGAACAATCCGGTCAGCTTCAAAAGCTATATCAAGGGATGTAGAAGCGGATTTATCCAATGAGGTTTTGTCAGTTCCTTCAGCCCGTGGGGCTATATCATGGAAATCTGACCTTCCTTCGACTTTGAGACAAGAGAAACGATTTGGAGACGAAATGGAAAATGGAACTTTAGAAATGAAATTATCCTTAGCCAAGTAGGTATCCCCCAGATCTACTCAGCTGGTTCTTTTCCCTTCAGTCCTTTGGCAGTGAGGTGCCAGGCTCTTGTCATAAAGAGATCAAAATAGTAGGCTTGCACTTCTTTGTTTTGCCAGTCTGGTACGGATGAGGCACAAGAGTGAGAGGAGGAGGAGGAGGAGGTGTCGGCCACAACAGAGGCAATGGCTGTTGTGGGAGCAAGAGGGATTTCTCAATTTTGGTGGGGTGGATACATGGTTCTTCCAGTCATGGGGTTGAAGGACAGGCACTGTCTTGGTTTCCTCGGCTCTTTACAATTCCGAGAGATATATCCCTTTTTTCTGCAATTATAGCAGTCCCGATTGTTGATTCGGGGCGGATTTTGGACAGCACAGATGTCCTGCATTGGGGCCCCTTGCCTCAGTTGTGTACCAACCACCGTGAATTGGGGTTCTGAGCGATATTGATTGCAAGGGATAAAATCTGACTTGCTTCATTTGAGCTTTATTTTGTGGAACATTTTTCCGATTTTGATGGTGGTGTCTTCCCATGTCTTGAGTTTTTCCACAATGGTTGGGTGTCGGAGACAGACTTGTAAGTATACATTGTAATCGATGCTCTCTTTATAGAGCTGGAGGGCAATGCCTGGCTCCATCTCTGCATTGATTTGCAGTAAGTTGAATTGCTGCATGTACACCTCTATGGGGAGGGACCCTTGTCGCAATGCAACCAACTTCTTGTATGCCTCTACCTTTAGCACATCAATCCAGAAATGTTTCTCAATGTGCTCCTTGAGTATTTTCCATGTTGGCCAAAGGCCCTTGACAGGTTATTGTTCAATTGTTACTTGAGCAAAATCTGTGGCTCGTCCATTCATTCGGAGGAGCACCGCAACAGTCCTTTGATGGTTGTCGAGGTTTGGCTGACAATCTACCCATGCACCTATTTTAGTCCACCAGATGTGGAACTTGTTTCAATCACCGTCCCAGGTGCCAGGATTGACAAAAGCCTTGTAAGCGTTAGAGGAAGAGAAGAAGACAGTCATCTGATTCTGGATAAGGGTTTGCATGGCCGCAGCCATAAGAGTCATTTGCTTGGACAGGTCGTCCCATAACTGATTGCCAGACATCCTTACTGTCCGTTATCTCCCAAACGGACTCTGGGGATTCACTGGTATCGGGCGAGTTTAACGATCTGAGAGTGAGGTCAAAGAACACGACGGTCTTCGGGGTGTTCTTCAACGGGATGTATATACTTGGGGTGTCAAGCTCTTTTTACTTGAGGAATCCTCTTTCTCCTTAGATACAATCTGTTGGTACCTTCTGGCTCGGGTGTGTGGTCATTCGGATTGACCGACGGGGCTGGTGATGGTGTTCACGGGGGTGTAGAGGTTCAGTCTCTGATGTTGAGATGGTAAAATGCTAAGGTAGAAGCCTCTCTCTGGACTTCGATACATTCGAGCCACTTAGTATGGGTCATAAATGAAGAAGGGGGTATGCAGCGTGGACCAGCTTCTGATAGTCCTATTCAAGTGTTACGGGCTGCAATAGCGACAAGTTCTACTAGGAACACGGATACAAGGAGACAGTGGGATATGGTGTCGATGTTGAAGATCAGTGTGGCAACTGAGACGATGCGATATAATATGCAGTGGCCCCTTTACAGAGGGCTAGGCTGGCAGAGAAGAGGGGAGTGGTACCACTGAGTTGCAGGCACCTGATGAGGTGGGTGGAACAAAGTGAATAGGACTAAGGTAGAAGGGAATTACAGGGAAGGTATATATATGATGACCGACTACCTTAGGGCAGGCATCTGAGTCTTAATTAGTTTAGGGCAAGTAGAGAACATGGAACGTCAAGGAATGTTTGAGAAGGAAAGAAGTGAATGGAGGTGAACATGAGAGAAAGACAGTGAACATGAGGTATGACATCATCTATGATGTCATCGGTCTAGCCTCAAGTCATGTGAGAGTTCCTGCGGTCACATGCACTTGGTCATATGACTTTAGAAGGAGAAATTGACTAAGTAAATGGTGCTCAGTGATGTATGCATATGAGCGAAGAGTAAAGTGAAAAATAGGGTGTATATGTGCCCGAACTATAACAGTATGCTACATATAGTGGCTCAAAAAACTGTCCACAGGTTTGCACATTTTGCACTAAAAGCTCCCAACTGCAATAATACTATGAGAGGATGAAATCCGCTGCCCATTTAGGGCTTTCTATCCATCCAGAAAGCAAGAGATTTAATCAAGAGGTGAATGAATAACAGCCATTTTAAAATGACATGTCATGTGGATAGTTTTTTGACTTTACAAAAATCAAAGTATCTAATATTTGGTATGAGCTCCCTTGGCCTTTATAACTGCTTCAATCCTTCTAGGCATACTTTCTATCCATTTTTGACACTGTTCCACAGAAATCTTTCCCCACTCTACCTCTACTCTTTTCTATAATTGATGAACTCCCATAGGAGCATTCTCATAGGCTGAGAGACACCTTGTGAGATGTGTTCAATAGGATTAAGGTCTGGAGACTGTGCAGGCCAATCTAGAAGCTTGATATCTTGTTCTTCAAACCATCCTTGGGCTCTTCTAGAGGTATGCTTTGGGTCATTATCCTGTTGAAAGATAATGTCACCTTCTGAGATTCCAGATTCCTCTATGCTTTGAAGCAACCCCTTCTTCAAAATGGCCATATATTGTTCAGCATCCATTCTTCTCTCAACCTCACTTAATACCCCAACACCATTCCATCCTATACACCTCCACACCATCAGTGAACCTCCACCAAACCTCACTGTACCTTTAACCCCTCTAGAAGTTAACCCTTTCCCTTTCCTTTTGCACACATACTCTTGCTCATCTGATCCAATCCTGTTGATTTTGGTTTCATCTGACCATCTAACCCTTTTCCAGTCCTCCACAGTCCAATGTTGATACTTGAGAGCAAAGGCTAGCCTCCTTTTCCTATAGATAGCTGAGAGAAGTGGTTTCTTTTTCTTCACTACAGCTTTAAGTGAGGCCTCCTTGAGAGTATTTCTCACTGTTTGGGAGGAGACAGAAGAGTCAACAATAGAGTTGATAAATTGTGTAGCTTGTACAGCATTTTTGGCCTTGCCAGTTATAATTTGCTGCACAATAGCTCTTTTATTGGTATATATCAGAAAGCTTGGTTAGATGACCACCATGAAGTCTAGGCATTTCTGATTGGATTTCCTGAAGGACTTGAGCCACTGTAGACTTTCCTAGGCCAGTCTGGGAGGCAATCTTCCTGGTAGAAAGGCCATGAGAGGAGAGAGAGATGATATTTTGTTTTTGAGAGAGAAATGGGTCTTATAGTGATGGTGGGAAAATAAGTATAGAATAGTGAGGGTTTATATAGTGGGTTGACACACAGTTACATAAAGGTGACATAAAAGAACCCTTACTGAATGTATGTAATGATATTACAGCATGCAGAGTCTAATATATGTAATTGAAACTTAAAGTCAAAAAACTGTCTACATAACATGTCATTTTAAAATGACTGCCATTCATTCATCTCTTGATTAAATCTCTTGATTCCTGGATGGATAGAAAGCCCTGAATTAGTAGAGGATTCCATCCTCTCATAGCTTAGATAGGGGGTAAGTGCTATTGCCATTGGGAGCTTTTAATGCAAAACATGCAAACATGCAGACAGTTTTTTGAGCCACTGTAAGTAAAGAGATAGGGCTAGACTGCCATATCCAGTGTTCAACAGGTGGCAGAATGGAAGTGAAAGCATAGCAGAGATTAATAACATGAGGAGTGCACATGCATCAGAAAGAAGAGAAGCATAGCACAGCATGGAAATGAAAAGAGGGCTGTGTGTACTAAGATAGACAGGCCATGAGATGTTCTTATGCCTTTGAGAAGTCTGAAAAGTGATATATAAGTGTGAGTCTATGTCTTGAGATGAAAGGAATGATTGTGATTGGTTGGAGATAAGATAAGATAATGTGTCACATGACCTGATAAGATAAGATAAGGACTTTGAAAGTTGTAGATCATGATAGGTTTGATATCCTAGTCTTAATTGTGAAAGATTGTGATGAGTCATTACTGCTAGGATTAGTGGATGAGATAGGGGTGAAAAGACTAGCTGTAACAGAATACATACAGTGACTCCAAAAACCCTTTCCATGTTGGGCTCATGTGTAATATATGATGAATATCAGCTAATAGTG
>QFEQ01000324.1:0-29258 GCA_003316335.1 Hemileccinum impolitum
TTTCCCATATACTAAAACAACTTCTTCTGCCGATCTGGCACTTTTATTTAGAGACCACATTTGGTGCACGCATGGACTTCCTAACACTATTGTTTCGGACAGGGGACCACAATTCATATCGGAGTTTACCAAGGAGCTTTGCAAAGTATTGGGGATTCAACAGAAGCTGTCAATAGTGTATCACCCACAAATGGACAGGCAAACTGAACAAATCAATCGCGAGGTACTGGCATACCTTAGAGCATACGTCGCAAAACGACAAGACTCTTGGAGTGACTGGCTCAAAATAGCACAATTCATCCATAACTCCTCCTTAACCACGGCCACTGGCGCCACCTCCTTTGAAGTCACTCGTAATTATCATCCTCAACAAGGAGTTGAACCCTCTTCCTCCACTACCCCTGGGGGGTCACTCACTTTCTCCATGGCAAAGTCACATGACAAAATTGCCACTACACTCGCTAAATCCAGAGACCGGATGGTGCAAAACCAAGAGTCTAAACGATCCATAGCTCCCTCATATGCCATTGATGACCTGGTCTGGTTATCCACCGACCACCTCACACTTCCGTACCCTGCACATAAATTAACACAAAAATTCATTGGGCCCTATCGTATCACCGCCATCCTTCCTAACGCTATTACCCTTCACCTTCCTTCCTCCATATCCATCCATCCCACCGTTAATGTATCCTGAGTAAAACCCTACAAAGCCCCACTGGCTGGCCAGCCCGTATTTAAACCAGACGCTATTATGGTCACTGAAGACTGTCACGAAGAATACGAAGTAGACTTCATCGCCACCAGCAGGCTCTCTCGAGGAAAGTTACAGTACCTCATCCATTGGAAAGGATGGGATGAGGTGGATCGCACCTGGGAACTGGCCAATAATTTACAACATGCGCAGGACGCTATCAACGACTTTCATCGCTCCCATCCCTCCACTCCTCACCCTATCTGGGGCATCTCTGACACACAATTCCTTTCTCTGTTCTCTCCCTTTGGACCCTCCTATACCAAATTCACAGACTCACAGTTGGACCTTGAATCTGGCGAATGGGGGGTAGTGTTATAGTTCAGGCATGCGTACACCCTATTTTTCACTTTACTCTTTGCTCATATGCATGCATCACTGAGCACTATTTTACTTAGTCGATTTCTCTTTCCAAGGTCACATGACCAAGTACATGTAACCGCAGGAACACTCATGTGACTCGAGGCTAGGCTTATGATGTCATCGATGACATCATACCTTGTGTCCCCTTATCTTTTCACACGTCCATTTCTGTCATTCTTCTTTGTTCCAGAACATTCCTCGTCCTCTTATCTTTACCTACCCTAAAGCTAATTCAGACTCAGACACCTGCTCTAAGGTAGTCGCTCATCATATGTATACCTTCCCTGTAATTCCCTCCTACCTTAGTCCTATTCACTTTGTTCCACCCACCTTACCAGGTGCCTGCAACTCAGTGATACCACTCTCCACTTCTCTGCCAGCCTAGCCCTCTGCAAAGGGGCCACTACATGTTATATCATCTCGTCTCCATCGCTGTTCCAATCTTCAATCTCATCCTCATCATACTTGTCAACGTCGACATTGTATCTTGCTGCCTCCTCGTATCAGTATTCCTCGTCGTCGTTGCAGCCCACAACATGGGATAGGTGGAGAGGAATAGTTCTGTATGCTTCTGCTACGTCCTGGGTGGCAGCTTCAGAACCTGAGGGGAGATGGACAATTAGAAGTGCAACTATTGAGAATGTTCCCTATATGGCAGGGAAGTTATCAACACATACTGTAGAGTTTATAGAGGGGGATGGGAAAGTGGGTGATGTGTTAATAGGAAAGGAAAAGTTTTGTATCAATCAGAATTTGTCTGGTCTACCCAGTTTGGGGGCAATGGAAATGGGGGAGGTTTGGAAGGGACCAATTAAAGGAGTGAGCGAAGTTAATATGAATGGGCCTATGTACCTGTCCTTGTCCAGTTCTTTTTATATAGTTTTTTCGAAGCCATCCACATAAATATTGATGGAGTCTTTATTGGGGAGAGATTGTACAGTAGCGATGGTGGGGAAATCTACAATGAAACCATTACATAATCCGATGGGTATCTTGTGGAAGCGAGGGAGGATCCCTACATTCATGAGTGCATTGAGCCACTCATTTGCTTTGTATGGTGTTGTCGGAGCTCTGTTTCTAAGCTCTTGGGCAGAGTTGGGCACCATGAGCCCTAGAGCTGCATCCTGAGCATGCATGGAGTGGGCAGTGGGTGTCATTACATCCACTCTCTCTTTGTCATTTGCAGCAGAGTTGGCGTCCATCCTGTTTGGTGAACAGGTTTCCTCCAACCCATTCAGCATAGACTTCATATAGTTGGTCCCATGTGTGAGATGCATTGCATTGCAAGATGTCGTGGGGGTGTCTGCCAAGGCAGATGGCACATACTGCAAGGAGGATAAGTGTGAATGTGGATTGTGTGCAAAAGGATCACTGTTTCTTATGAGTTCAATCCTGTGGTCCTATTGGTGATGAAGTTCATTTCGAGCCACTGAATGAGTGGTGGTGGGCAGATGGTGCAGCAGTGGTTGCAGGTGACTTCCTCACAAGATTGTTGTATTTGTCATTTAATATCACCAGCTTTGCATTAAGCTGGGTGTGAGGGGTATGCATTGATGGGGTGTCAAGCAAGGTGTATTTGTTGGCCAGTTGCCAAGGTGTTAAGTTGATGGTGTATGACAGTGCATTGGATACCAATGGTTGTATGGGCACATGTAAGGAGGTGGGAGGGAGAATTGGTTGTTACAGGTTGTTCCCCTTGACCTATCCTTTATGTGTATGCTCCTTATTTAATCTTTACCTTACCCTTTTCTTAGTGGCACATAACCGTGAGAGATGTCACATGACAGATCTCTTATCTCCAAACCATCAGATCTGGGGGATCTCAATGCCATCACCTCAAGGCAAGGCCTTCTACTTCTATTTCATTTCCACTCCACACCTTAGCCTTATTGCATGCTTCTCATACTTCTCTTCCATTCCTCAGCCTCATGCCTTCTCACTCCACACCTCATGTTGTCCTCATTGTTGCAGGCTGCAACGAGGACAAGTTCAACGAGAAATACCAACACGAGGAGGCAGCGAGATACAGTGTCAACGTCGATGAGTACAACAAGGACGAGATCGAAAATGGGGACAGCGACGGAGACGATGCGATATAACATATAACGGCCCCTTGACAGAGGGCTAAGCTGGCAAAAGAGAGGAGAGTGGTACCATTGAGTTGCAGGCACCTGGTTAGGTGGGTGGAACAAAGTGAATAGGACTAAGGTAGGAGGGAATTACAGGGAAGGCATATATACGATGAGTGACTACCTTAGGGCAGGTGTCTGAGTCCAAATTAGCTTTAGGGTAGGTAAAGATAAGAGGACGAAGAATGTTCTGGAACAAAAGAAGAACAACGGAAATGAATGTGCGAAGAGATAAGGAAACACGAGGTATGATGTCATCGATGACATCATAAGTCTGGCCTCAAGTCACGTGAAGGTTCCCGCGGTCACATGCACTGGGTTACATGACTTTGGAAGAGAAATTGATTAAGTAAACGATGCTCAGTGATGCAAGCATATGAGTGAAGAGTAAAGTGAAAAATAGGATGTACGTGTGCCTGAACTATAACACTCATGGTTGGTATGTGTTCTCCTCATGGACTATTAGTCAGTGCATATCTCTACATATTTAAACCCTTCAACTCAGTAGCTAGAACTCCAGTTCTGTTAACTTCTTCATCTTAGAAATTCAATCCTATCCATTGTCCTTTACTCATCACGAATCCCTTCAGTTGGTCTCCAAACCCAACTATAGAATAAGCTCTGTCATAATCAATGATCTCTCTTCATTGTGTGCTTGCTCTCCTCTCATCAATCTTGAGTTTCCTGTTTTCTGTCACTATCATGCTCACACTAGTTGTTCCGTAATATTGGTTAGTGTTTATGTTGGAGGATGCAGGTGGGGAGGAAGCTTACCATTTCAATCTCATTGTTGGGAGTGGGTGCAGGGTGGGCAGATAGTAAGATGTTGTCTAATGTGTCACTGAGAAGTTCTTTGTTGATCAGCAAGAGATCAAAGATCTGGGGTGATGTGATGCATAGGTTCCATCGGTGTCATTGTTGGCCCTAGTATACTAGAAGAGCTCATTGTTGGCTCTTGTGGTGTGAGTTGCACCACTTATGGTTCTCAATGGCAGACCAGAAGTGTTATAGTTCGGGCATGTGTACGCCTTTATTTCTTTATTCTTTCCTTTTACCTTCACTCATATGTATGGCATCACTGAGTGTCATTTCTCTTCCAAAGTCACATGACCAGGTACACATGACCACAGGAACATTCACATGACTTGAGGCTAGATTCATGACATCATAGATGATGTCATACCTCATGTTTGTTATCTTTTCCCATGGTTATTTCTGTCTTCTTCTCTTCTTCTAGAATGTTCCATCACTTTCTTATCTTTGCCTGCCCTAAACCTAATTCAGACTCAGATACTTGCCCTAAAGTACTCAGTCATCACTATATAAACCCTCCTTGTAATTCCCTCATACTTTAGTCCTATTCACTTTGTTCCACCCACCTCAACAGTGCCTGCAACTTAGTGGAACTGCTTCTCTCTTCTCTGCCAGCTTAGCCCTCTGCTCAGGGCCACTTTATGCTATATTGAATCATCTCTGTTGCCATCCTAATCTTTGACCTCAACCTCATCTTCATCAACATCAATACCAATATCCATCATCTCCTCATTTCCATGTTCTTAGTCCAAGTCATTGTTGCAGCCAGCAACAAGAAGCAGATATGCATCTGGACATGAGATTCATCCCATCCACTGTCATACATGAATGGGATAGTGCAAAGGGTTGCTTGTCTGAATTGCTCCATGGTCAAGTGCTGGTCTTGGGTGACATTGGTTTTGTCATGTGCAGATGCTGCTGGGATGAGCATTGCTGTCCCATCATTGTTGGGAGCAAAGGAGAGGGTGTCATCATCTTGGGCATATGCAAAGGTGGTGTCCACTATGTCCAGTCCTTCATTGGTGAAATACCATAGTTCACAGAATTTGTGTTGTTGTAGGCGTCGGATGGCGACTTGGGATGGTCGTACGACTGGTTCTCTTGGGACTGGGACGCAAGGGATGATTGCGTACTTGGCCTTGTTCTTTTTCCGTTCCTCTTTGTGGATTTGGGTTTCTTCGTCCTCGTGTTGTTGTCATTCTAGTTCAATCCGTTCTTGTTCTTCTGCCTCAGCTAGGGCAGCTTCTTGTTGTCGCTGTGTCCAAGTTTCTTTGTCATGATTGTTCTGGATGGTCCATTGTCGGGTGAGTAAGTCGATTGCTTGTGGTATTGTGAGTCCTGCGTCCAGGAAAGGTTGTCGATCTTCGGTGAAGGTGTCAGTGACAAAGTCGGGCTGTGCTGCATTGTTGGGGTTTTGCATGACTGTTGTAGGGGTTGCGAAAGAGCAACGAAAGAGGAGGCAGCAACGATTGGTTTTGTTGCTGCGAGGAGGCAAAGTGGGCAGAGGAAAGGATCTACGCCACTTCGCTTACTCATGCACGGACTAAATTCTAGTATGGTTTCGCATCTCAACTATCCTAGAATGACAAATTTGGCTTGTCGATGTACATATCATGTGTAATGTTACCATACACTGTTCCACGAGATAGGGCCACGTCCGTGGCAATGCCCGCTACGAAAGGACTCGCTGAGCAGCGTGTAATAGGGGGGAAAGCTAATCAATTCGATGTACATTATGATCGAGTCAAAGAATTACTAATTGACATGGCGAGAATCGAGAGCGACAAATGATATCGTACACGGGTAGAGAGATTCTGATAGCGAAGACAAGAGTAAGTCGCATAGGCTGTAAATGGGGGGGATGACATGAGATAACGTGCATTTTTTTGGTTGGTTATGGTTGAACTCAAAGCAATCACGGCGCTGTCGTAACATTTGAAACGTAGAAGAAGTAACTGATGTCGTACACTGTTGGTAGCAGACGCTGTGGATCGTGAGTGAGAGCATTCATTTGGTGTAGGAAGAGAAACCTTTGTTATCAAAAACGAGATGGAGTCCGAAAGTGATACGAGTCACGTTTAATCTGTACGCGGTCGTTTTCCCAACGAGAAATTGCTGATTGCTGAAGAAGCGTGAGATGATCCAGTACCCGACGTACTGGCAAGGGCGTTTGTTGATAAGTCAGGAATACGACGGGTTTCGGGCGGCCATGGTGATTTATTAAGGATCCGGATGGTGTGTGCGATGACTTGGTACACCTCGATGAAAATTGACATCAGGCAGAATGAGAAGATACAGGTGACGCACATGTCGATTTTCCCAGATGAAGGCATGCGGGGTGGCACGGACCATCACAACCGTTCCTCGGAAAGCGTCGTACCAATGTTGAGGTGGGATCAACTCATTTTCTTCGTCTCTGAAATCCATTTGACGCAATTGGGAGCGTTGGTGGTGAGATAAGTCTCCGCCGTAATCATAATGGTTGGGTCGTAAACAGCATTGATGGAAACTAATCGTTCGTGAGTGAAGTGCAACGTTCCAGCTGGACAAGAAGCCAACCGTTGTTTGAATCGACTGATGGACTTGGCGTTGGCCTGTGTACTGTCAATATAGCACCACCTGCAGAACGCTCTGAATGATCCTTCTCGCATTCATCGCTCAATAATCCGAAATCATCAACAGATTCGACCTCCATTTGGACAGCTGACTGCTGTGCGTCATGGTAGAGCATAGGAACGGTTGCTCGAAACGAACTCATGCCGACGACGGCATCAACACACATCGAATGAGAATCGAATGACGAAGAGAAAATGCGAGAATGTACATACACCGGATGGACATCAGTGGTAAACATGTACTCATTGTACTGTGCCGAGAGCGCCATCAAGCACCACCGTGCGTGAGAAAAACACACCCAAGGGGCTGTGTGTGGCGATACGACCGTGCAAAACGCTGCAAGAACGAGAATTTTTGCCCGCACCACATAAACCCACTACTATCGTAGCGGGAATAACATTAAAGATATTGTCTACACTATATTTTAATACAATTTGAAGGAACTCCTGAGCAGGTTTTCAAACGAGCTTTAAGATGTTGTAGTAGTCAGCTAAGCAAAATAAGTGTCGGAAAGACACATAAAGCTGGTTTAAGCCGGTTTAAGCACTGTGCGAATTTACTGATGGCAGTCGGCTGGCTCAAAACCCGGGCCACACCGTTGGCGAGGTCTAAAAGAAGCGAGAAAGAATTTGGTTTATTTATTAATCAGAAAGACGGACCAGCAAATGGACGAGTGCGAAATTACCGCTGCGGGAGCAGTTGAAGAGGCAGTGGCAACTGTCAACATTGTCAACGTCGGTCGCCATGTCGCAAGTTGGAACACGGTAAGTAGATATGGGATATCCCCTGCACTCTTCATCGATATCCATTTCATGTGTCTAGTGAACTTGTACTAGTAGAGAGTCTGTATTACATGCCCGGGTGCTTGTTGACGCCTTCGGACTTTGAAGCTTTCATAATCCACGGACACTTTGCCAGACTACATCCTCCGCCATCTCGTGCTCCGACTTTAGGATACTTATCTTTCAAGTGTTTCAAGTGTTTATCACGATTATTTAGCCGTGTCACGGACTGATTATGATCAATCGATCACCAACCATGGCACGTTTGTCCGTTGGCAAGTTTCACCGGCCTCTGCCTATAAATGCCCCCCCCCTTCCTCAGGGCCCCTGCTTCTCCAGTCTTCTTCTACTTCCAAGTTCCAGGTGCTGGCTAGTAAGTCTCCACGCTTTTTTCGTGTTTGCCCCTCCTCACTCTCTGCTGTTCATCAGCCTTTATCTCTTTTGTTTTCAAACTGCTTGCCGTTGACGGCCCCATAACGTTCTCGTTGATCGATCCTCTTTGTTACATCCATTCGCAAGATGCGTTCCAGTTTTTTACTCTTCGTAGCCTTCATCATGGCCGCTGCACCCGCGGTCATGTCCCTTCCTACACCTGTTAGGCGAGTAAATACCCAAACGAACGTATGCTTGGTTGCTCACATCCTTATAGTCACACAGCCCAACTCCCTGATCAGAGTCATGTCGACAACATGTAGGTACCAATGACGGTAGTTTCTGGTGAATGCTGACTGAGAACATGCGTTACAAAAACAGTCAATCGTCACTGCCGGTTCAGATGGAAAAACGGTTCAATGGTATGGAGGTAGGGCATAATTCTTTTCAATATGGTGACGTTGTTCAAAACGTGGGCAACCCTCTCCCCAGCACGTTGAGTACGTGTCCGTTGTGATAGTTTCTGATGGATGCTGATACGAACCGAGAATAGGGTGAGAGCAGTGCCAGAGACAGCCTGGTCGACCCAGCCTCCCATGGAAGCACACTCCGACATCCACACCAGGGGCCTCCTGGATAAACCGTGAGACTGATGCACCTTTGAGGATATAATTAATCGTCACGTTTTTGCATAGATTATCGTCCGAGGGAGAGAGTGCGTTGAAGAAGCGCATAATAATTCCAGTGATGGTGGGAAAATTCGCGGTAAAACACATGGCAAAGCTCCTAGGAAAAGCCGCCAAAGCATCCCCTCCTGCAGCTCGTGCTAGTAGGTTCCTGAATCGTATGAGGAATGGCTTTGCTGCCCAGAGTTCATGATACTGGAAATCTCATCGAATGGCATGCACAGTTACTATTTACAATGCGTTTTATCCCATTGGAAAGTTGTTTGGTTTCCCTCGACGATCGCAAGCCTCGTAGCCGAGATGGATTACTTGTGACCTCTTCGGTAGGGAAAACTGCATGTCAATCCATCGAGTTCAGAATTAATCCCCATCATCGATTCATCATGCGAAACGAAATAGATCCCCCGAGATTGGCACAGTGACTTACATATTTACCAGATTGAACTCAGGTCTTCTACAACTTGAAATGCCTTGGACTCCCCTTATCCCAACGCAATACACACCTGGTCACAGCAAGGCTGAGCAAGCCAAACGTTCAAGACAGTCAAGTCAACTTGAAGGCAAATGATGTATCAACAACAGCGTGCGTTCTTACGTTGGTTGCATCAATGACTGAGCAGTACCGTACTCGCGCGCGTGCTATAGGGGCTCGCAGCCAACACACCTCGCGAGCACCACCGTCCGTGAGCCCGGATGCACGATCGCTTCACAGCTGTCCACCCGCCCGTACTTTTATTCATGAAAGATCAACGCGCGCAGCCAGTTTACCGCAATTCGTCCAAACGGGTTGTCGGCATCCTACTAGGGACTGGCAGACCATCATTGTAGCGTTACCCTGCCTGAAAGCAAAACACGGTAGACTGCGTCTGTATTGCATGTTTACACACAGGATGATCTTCCGAGGCTCCATCATGATCATGAGTAAACTATCCATTTCTCGTGCCGAGACGTACTGTTCATTGGAGAGGTGGCCCCGTCCGACTCGGAGGGATACTCAGCGTACGATTTCAGAGACCAGACTCATCACGCACTACGCTGGCCCCGCGATCTTCCCTAGTCCTCTCTACCATCTATATTTCCTCGTCTTGCTCTGATCCTTCGTTGTGCCCACCGTCCGCAAACACGATTGCGCTCGCTGCAGCGCCATGGGCAGACCTTGATGACAAACCGAACGCGGTATCGATGTCGCCTCCACGTTTGCCTTGCACATCGCGCGCACACAGTGCCTGCAAACTCAAAATGAATCGGGGGACGAGTGTGATTGGAGGTACGTATACTGCTAGTAGCAGCAGTAGCCACCATCCGTCCAGTGGAAATGTCTCTGCCAGCTAAAAACCACACCGTTGGCAAGGTCCTAAAAGAAGTGAGAAAGAATTTAATTTATTAATGAGAAAGGAGCAGATGGACGAGTGCGAAATTACCGCCGCGGGAGCAGTTGAAGAGGTGGCAACTGTCAACTTGAACGTCGGTCGCCATGTCGCAAGTTGAAACCCATCATGACTATGGTGTTGATATCGGATATCCCCCGCACTCTTCATCGATATCCATTTCATGTGTCTAGTGAACTTGTACTGTGTTACATGCCCGGGCGCTTGTACTTTGGTCCGTTAACGCTTTCGGACTTTGAAGCTTTTACAATCCGCGGACACTCTGCAACTGCTGAGCCTGGATCGCGCCGATGTTGAACCTCCGCGATGTTCCTCCGTCAATAACTACCTAAAGAAATGACATCTTTCAAGTGTTTCAAGTTGTTTATCACGATTATTTAAACGTGTCACGTTTGTCCGCTGGCAAGTTTCACCGGCCTCTGCCTATAAATGTCCCCCTTCCTCAGGGCTCCCGCTTCTGCAATATTCTTCTACTTCCAGGTGCTGGCTAGTAAGTCTCCACGCTTTTTTCGTGTTCGCCCCTCCTCACTCTCTGCTGTTCATCAGCCTTTATTTCTTTTATTCTCAATTCGTTTGCCATTGACGGCCCCATAACGTTCTCGTTGATCGATCCTCTTTGTTACATCCATTCGTAAAATGCGTTCCAGTTTTTTACTCTCCGTAGCCTTCATCATGGCCGCTGCACCCGCGGTCATGTCCCTTCCTACACCTGTTAGGCGAGTAAACATCCAAACGAACGTATGCTTGGTTGCTCACATCCTTATAGTCACACAGCCCCACTCTCTGATCAGAGTCATGTCGACAACATGTAGGTGCCAATGACGGTGGATTCTGGTGAATGCTGACCGAGCATATGCACTACAAAAACAGTCAATCGCCACTGCCAGTTCAGATGGAAAGGCGGTACAATGGTATCGAGGTAGGGCATAATTCCTTTCAATATGGTGACGTTAAAAACGCGGACAACCCTCTCCCCAGCACATTGAGTACGTGTCCGTTGCGATAGTTTCTGATGGATGCTAATGCAAACCGAGAATAGGGTGAGAGCAGTGCCAGAGACAGGCCGGTCGACCCAGCCTACCATGGAAGCACGCTCCGACATCCACACCAGGGGCCTCCTGAATGAACCGTGAGACCCACTTGATTGATGCACCTTTGGGGATACAAGTAACCGTCGCGTTTTCACATAGATCATTGTCCGAGGGAGAGAGTTCGTTGAAGAAGCGCCTGTGGGTAGCGACGCTGGCAGAACACGCGGCAAAGACCATAAAGAAACATATGTGGTCGAAGACTAAAACACACCCTCATGCAGCTTATGCTCATGAGCTCCTGAATAACGCTGCTGGCCAGGGTTCATGATACTGGAAATCTCATCGAATGGCATGTAAATCCCATAGTTACTATTTACAATGCGTTTCATCCCATTGGAAAGTTGTTTGGTTTCCCCTCAACGATCGCAAGCCTCGTGGCCGAGATGGATTACTTGTGACCTTTTCAGTAGGGAAAACTGGACGTAAATTCGTCGAGTTCAAAATTAATCTCCATCATCATGTGAAACGAGTCAGATTCCCCCGAGATTGGCCGCCACAGTGACCTACATATATACCCAGCTCTTCCACGCAGACAACATGAAACGCCTTCCCTTTGGACCCAACGCAAGCTACGCAACTACACACCTGGTCACAGCAAGCCAAACGTTGTGGGTAGTACCTTCCAGATGCGCGATCGCTTCACAGCTGTCCACCCGCCCGTACTTTTATTCGTGAGTCGTGACAGATTAACATGCGCGGTCAGTTTACCGCAATTCGTCCAAACTGGTTGTCGGCATCCTACCAGGGCAGACCAACATTCTTCAGGGAACCAGCTAGTGCTAGCCGACGATCCCACGCAGTCCCGCGCAGTCCTGACCATTACCCGATTTACTAGTTGTAGTCAACTCGTTTGGCGAGCTTCTTCCCTGCCTGAAAGCAAACCACGGCAGGCTGCGTTTCAGGCTCCATCGTGATCATGAGTAAACTACCCATTTCTCGTGCCGGACGTACTAAATGATGTACGCCCAGTTGGAGGGATACTCGGCGTACGATTTCAGAGACCAGACTCATCACGCACCACTACGCACCGCGATCTTCCCTGGTCCTCTCTACCATCTGTATTTCCTCGCACTGCTCTGATCCTTCGTTGTGCCCATCATCCGCAAACACGATTGCTCTCGCCGCAGCGCCATGGGCAGACCCTGATGACAAACCGAATGCGGTGTCGATGTCGCTTCCACGTTTGCCTTGCACATCGCGCGCATACAGTGCCCGCAAACTCAAAATGAATCGGGGGACGAGTGTGATTGGAGGTACATATGCTGCTAGTAGCAATAGTAGCCACCATCCGTCCAGTGGAATGTCTTCTCTGTTGTAGAGTATGTTGAGGATCGAGATGGCCAGCATGCTAGTCGTCAAGAATCATTGTTAGCGTGGTGGTAGACGAGGAGACGGAAGAAAGGACGAGACATGGACGCACGCAATAAAGTAGATCGTCCCTTCTCTCACGAGAAGGTTCAGGTAATGGTTCAGGTAGAATTGCTTTGTTGCTCTGTACATTTGAAGTGCCTGCCTAACAAATTGGATAACGGCGAGCAGACACATCAGTGCACCGAGAGTCATCTGGGCTGTATCTACGATCTCGGTCCAAATGGGGGGGCCATTTTGGACTGCGCAAAATGAGAAATTAAGCACTTGAATGATGGTCACTGTAGGGGAACAGTAAGTGTTCTGTATATAGCGTGCATGATATGAGGCCATATTTTACATACCTGCAGGCTGATCTCGAGTGCTGGTAGATATACACCAAATTAGATTAGGGATGAGTTCGATGGTGTACAACATGAGGAGGGTGACGAGGATGATCCTAGATCGATTGCACAGTGCCCACACGCGGTGGATCATTGCCACTGCATCTATCTATGAGATTTATCTCGACTGGAGTGAAATGAAATGAAATCTCACAGTCTGCAGCACTGATAAAAATCAAGCCAGCCCATTGGGAAAAAAGATCAAGAATTTCGCCTTCAAAGGTGATCTTGAGCAGAGCGGACATCGGAAAAGTTGGGTGAATGTACTCACAACTGTTTAAATAAGGTCAATTGTCGTTAGTCAGTGTTCGATGATGATGAAGAAGCAACATACGTCTAAAAGTAGTTAGAGCATAAAAGTATCTTCATCAGTGGTATGAAGAATCACCTTGGCCGGTCCAGGTAAGAAAGAACTTCCAACTTGTTCACGTTGCATCAACTCAACAGACTTGGAATCAACAATTTTGCACGCACAAAGAGACTCAATTCTGGTGAATTGATCAACGATTAAAATTTGAATGGAGCTGCAGCAGGGATAGACATACATGATATTGCACAGGCCAAAATAACGAGCCTGGAAGTTAACAGTGATTAGCCCTACCAAGGACAACTTTACAGAGTGATCAGGATACTGACGAGAACGAAAAGCGTAGAGACCCTTGTCCATGGCTTGTTCTGCAATCGTATCAGAATATGTGACGGGTCTGGGTACGGTCTCTGCTGACCCATATGTATTGTACCTAAAGAAATCGTGAACCACTGAGGTGCTTGTGTACCATGCAAAAACGCGAGTACCTCATATGAGAACGTGAGGACTGATAACATTCAAGGTGAGGTTCGTCCGACACAAAGAAACATGCGTTACTTACTGTAATCGTATCCGATGGCAGTGACCATTGCAACTAGGAAGAAGAATGAGATTGATAGATTGCAAGTACCAAGGTCAACAAGCGTACGAGTCACGCTGAATTGATGTGACAGTGGACTGTAGCGTGGAAGCCATGCAGTCGATTTGCCGGATGCACCGAGACGCGCACAGAATGAGGTGGTGCCTGGTGAATGGAGGCTAGTTGAAGGACTACATATATAAGCCAACACCGGAAGGGGAATAAGATACCGGAGACCAATATAGGGTGTTATTGAGCATACTAGTAGCCTGCATCAAGAACTTGGATGTAATTGGGCATTACATCGCTCGCTCGCTCGCTGGCATCAAGTTGATGGTCAGATGCGGTTCAGGCAAACCGTGCCATATGATGGTGCTCCCACGCACTACTGCGGATATGATGCATGCTGGGTGCTGATTCATGAGCGCAGCTGAACGGACAATACTCAATTCATATCAGCCCATTGAAATGATGCCGGTAAAAAATCAAGACGGCAGTCTTGTTGTGCTATTGGATGCAAATTCCATCAAGAACGTTCATATGATGGACATTTTCCGATATAATCGCCAGCTTCCCTCCTGTAACACCGAAGTGTGTGCTGTCAGCCCTGTGAAAGTTCCGGTAGAAGGTCAAGGTGGTGGTGCTGTGTATGAACCATTGAATGGGTTGCATCAAAAGAATGAAGAAAAACTACTCATTATCCATTTTCAGGCATCTTCTTGGGAAGTTCGAAGTGTGGCTACGGTGGTTGGGTCGGTCAACCTGTATCGTAGCCAACGAGAGTGAACGACATGGCAAGCAGTAGTCTCCAGTATGTTATGATGCTTGAGTGTGAAGTGACCGCCAGAGCGTTTGTCCGACTTGATGAGTACGTAGTGTTTTGTACTACAGACTGAGTGGCGACAGCGCTTCGACAACAGCCTTGGGTCATTGTCGATGTCCAGATACCCCCTGCGACAAGCCTGAGGGACGGCTACTAATTGGAGGTGGGTGAGAGTACCATTTAGGTTACTTGGATTCAGTAGTCCGAGTCAAGACTTCAAGTACTCAGTGTCAACATTCTCTGGCGTGCATGTTTCTCTTCTCTGGCTGAATTTCTTTCTCGAATCTCGTTCAACGTTACATCGTACCCTAACCATGCTTGACAATGATGACACGCCTTCCATCCTCAGGCCTCAGACCTCAAACCTCTTCCCGCTCGACACTCCCAAATCCTACAACAAAAAATGTCAACGTCCCGCACACACACGCACACACACACACACACAACTGGCACCATGACAACGCACTTTTTCGATCAAACTCCTCGCGATCGGATGAAACGCCGCCTTGTACCCTTCATACATCCCCACCGCCAACTCCCGATTGACATCGGCCACCGCCCTCAAGACAGGCCGACAAAATTTCATTCGGCCCTTCACGACGCCCGTCTCGTCCGCGCCGACAACCCACCGTGCCGCGTCCGGCGCATACGCCCGCGCAGCCTCCCCCTCCGCATCGCGTAGCGCCACTTGGTAGAACCGCATCCGCAGCTCGGCGTTGGGCGTGTATGTGAGGGTGTACACCGCGCCGAGGTGCTCGATGTGCGTGTGTGGGAGGGGCGGGATCAAGTCTGATTGGAGGCGCTCGAGGAACACGACTGGTTGGTCGGCGTGTGTGTAAAAGGCGTTTTCACAAACAAGGTAAAGTGAGATGACACCCACTGATTTGATTCGTGTCCCAGTTGGCCACGTCTCCCTGTCCGAAGTCGAGCTTGGACACGTCGGTCGTGCGGGCTTCGTCCCACCGAGATGCGAGCGCGTAAGACGCCGACGCGAGCGTTGTGTCGTATTCGACCGGCACGGGCAGCGTCAAACCCTCGCCAAAGAGCCATTCCTGTTGTATATTATACGATAATGATTCTTCCTCCCCCTGGCAACAAAACGAGATGGACGTACGTCCCATAGAATCCCCTCGAGCACCTCGCTCGCCTTGGGATCCTCTTTGAAATACGCCACCAAATCGTCCTTCCACTGTTGCGTCGTAATACTCTGCCCCATGAACCTCTGCACGTAATGTTTCACATACGGCAAAAACACGTCCAACCCACCCAATGCTCTCTCTGTTCCCCCGCAAAGTATTTGGTCGTTCAGTACACCCATTCTACGACGTGATACGACGACCCACCGAGATGTAACAAGAAATTCGCCCCTTTTTCATACGGCACATCGCTATAGGCGTCATCTGGGTCCTCCCCCTTTTCGAAATCGATCTGCAACCGTTGGTATCTCGGCTGATCAGCGTACCGCGCCAGGTCATCGTCCAGTCCCTTGCGCCCGATCAAAAAAGAGAACCCGCGGTGGGCGGGCGTGTGCAGACGTCCCTGGAGGAAACGCTCGACATAAGTCGTCCAGCCTTCGTTGAGCCAAACGTGGCCCGCGTTGGCGTGTCTGGACGGAAAAAAAGCAACCAGGGTTGAGCGCGAGTGTGGACACTGGAACGGGGATGGAAGAGACGAACGTGATACCGTTGCCAAACCACGAATGAGTGATCTCATGCACGACGACGTCGACGAGGCTTCGGTCGCCCGTGAGCAGGGCTGGATAGACGTGTCACTTTATTTTTTGCTCTACATGTGCGAGGTGATGCAGTTCTCACTTGGCGTGACAAAGGTCAGGCAAGCATTTTCCTAGCCGCATGAACATGAGCATCGCATCGCATCATCGCATATACAGTACGTACCATGCCTCCATACGGAAACGCGGGCGGCAATACCAGCAGGTCGTACACCCCAAATTTGTACCCGATCAACACCTCTTCCTCCTCGGCCAAGAACCTAGTGAAGCGTGACGCGTTCGGGACCATCGCGGATAGGAGACAACGACATGCCTCGGCGCGTCCTTATGGAACTCGTACCACGCCGCATCTATGAGCTCCGGTTCAGCCCATACACCGCTCGTCCACATCTTTCCCTCGGGTACCTCGAATGCGCGATAAACCACATTGCCCGAGGCGATGGCGAGCAGGTAGGACGGGATCGCGATTGGCTGTCAATGGTAGGACATTCCAACGGTCAGGGTTTCAGCCTCTCACATGCAACGATGCGAGAGGACCGACGCACCTGATCGAACTCGTACGTAACGAGCACCTTGCCGAGGACGTCTTGGCTCGGAAAGCGATTCAGCAATGGGGCGGTCCGGATGGCGGACATGAGCACGGGTAACACGGACGCAACACGGGCCCTGTACGTCTTTGAAAACCAAAACGAGCACATGCATTGAGCGATCACACGGGAGAGCGCGAGAGACGTACGATCTTGACAGAGGGTGTGTCTGGCGTACCGTTAGTGGACCGTATGCACGATGTTGGCATGACCGCGCCGGCGAAGGGGTACGTACCTTGGATGGGGACCAGCGCGCGCGCGTAGATGGGCTGACACTGGCTGAACAAATACGGGTGTTGCTTTCCCTGCGTCTGTCTACCGCGTGCCAAAGCCGAGTCCAAGCGTGGCGGCTCAGCTTGACGACGAGAAAGAGAAAGAGGCGGACGTACTGGGGGTCCAACCACTGCAACGCCTTGCTCTCCTTTGTCGTATAGGTCACCTTGACGCGCACGTCACTGTCCGCCGAGAGGGGTGCATGGATGACCTGAGCGAGAGAGACGATCAATGCAGAGCCCATCACTGGGTGGGGTTTTGCGAGCGAGAACTGGAGGGTGTTTGGATTTGAATCACACGTAGAGAGAGGATGAGAACGGACCTGGCCATTCTCCCAGGAAGCTTCTTGTCCGATCTTGACCTCGACCTTGGACACGTCCAAATCAGACGTGTCGAATCTATATCGTGGATGAGATTCGTTCCAACCTGGATGGGAGATGAACGTACATGACCTTGTCTACGCCGTCTTGGGCGAGCACTTTGAGTCTATGAATGACTGATCCCGAGATCGTCTGGGCATCAAAGTCGACCCGCCAGTCGAGCTCGATGTCGATTGTCGCGATCGCGTCATAGTTTGACTGGGTGGTGGGGTCAGACATGGTTCAGAGATTGGATGGGAAACGCGGCGATGATCATATACGTAAAAATGACAAGATATGATAAGGAATGTAAGGCCGTATTAGGAAGGTCCAGTATTGTCCAATTTGAAGGAAGGTCATGTGTGGTCAACTAATGTAAAGCGTTCGATGAATGATACACGGTATCGTGCGCTGGCCAATGCAGTGCACAAGAAGAAGAAGAGCGTCCAATGGATATGTGCGTGATGCCGTTGCATGTGCGTGGATGGAGTGATATCGATTGACAAGTGTTCATGAAACGTCGGCTTGGCTCTGAGATTCGTCCCACCGGGCCTTGAGAAAGCGCTATTGGGGTATCATGTGAGTACTAGGGGTATGTGATCGAAAAAGAAAACGGCAACCTTGGGCTGCTGAGGAAACGCGATATTGTCATCTGGTTCGACGTCGTGCAGCTTGCGCTTCAAACTGGACGGTGGAATGGTGATGCAAAGGCCAGAGTAGACCCGAACGTCAAACTGTAGTACGAGATCAGTAGCCAATCAGACGATCGCATATATATGGCATACCGGGGTCAACAATGAATCTGAGCCATCTGTGGCTATTTCCAAAAAGAGAACACGGCCGTCAGATGCCGCGAGGCCACGAAGCGAGAGGATACGTACAAGACGAGGGGGAGACGGATGCGAGCGCCATCTCGTCCATGCCACCCACGTCGTCTGGCAACTGGCTGGGCAACAACCTTGGTGCACCAGGCACCGGTCCGTGGAATGGTTGAGCAGAGGCATAGCCGACGTTGAGCTGCAATTTGAGGGGTGGGAGACGCAGCATGATGCGCTGACGCCCATCGCGGCGGCGCTGCCTGCGCACGACGCGCCCGGGTGGGTTTGTGCGCATATATGCGCCTGTGGCATGTGGGTCTGCTGTGGCATACGCGCTGAGAGGATCCGCGGAGAGATCCAAGACAGGGGGTGGATGTGTGGAGATGTACTTTGCGGGGCAGGCGCGTGCTTTGGAGGTGTCGATGCAGAGACCGGCGCGGTGGGCGCGTCGTTTAGCGTGGTGGGTGGGACGGATGCGGCAGCGGAACTGGAGAGCGATCTGATTGTAGCGGGCGTTGGTGTGGCGAAGACGTCGGACGAGCTGGGCAAAGGCGGCGGTAGAAAATGGGGAGCGGGCCATGGTGGACATGCAGGAAAGAGAGAGAGCGCGGTGACGGTCACGCCTGCGTGATAAACAACTTGAACAAAGGAGTGGACGAGCAGGTATTTATACGCAGAAACAGACATGTCTCAGAACACAAAGCAACGCCTTGGTAACTTTATTTCATTCACTGCAGACGACGCTGAGCATACGCGTTCAAATGACACCTCCCAGCGCCAACTCACCGGCTCCGCCTCGGGCAGCGGCACCGGCCTCATCCGCGGCGCACCAGGCACCGGCACCCGGACCGACACATCCCGCTCGACCTCGGGCAACCCTCTCAGCCACAGCATGCTCGTATCCCCGTCCCCCTCTCCGTTCCCGCTCAAAGACTGTAACACCCGGATCGAGATCGGAGAGAGCGACGGGGTCGACTCTAGTTGATGCGGACACCGACATGCCGCGGCCGTGTCAATGCGGAGACCAGCTCGGTAGGCACGTCGTTTGGCATGGTGTGTCGGACGGTATGTGTAACGGTGCTGGTAGGCGATCTGATGATAACGCGCGTTGGCGTGTCGCAGTCGGCGGACGAGTTGGGTGAACAGGGACATGATGATCGTCTATATCGTGAGGTGGGTACCACTGGCAGACAACGAAGAAGGAATTTATATCGTTTCTCAAGGCCTTTTATTGTCCCATCGGTGCTCGCTTTTGACCGTGTCCGATGTGGGTCACTGTGGGTCCAACTTGTTGTGCCAAACTTGGAAGGAACGTGATCGACATCAAGCACGTGATGACGCACTTTTCGACGAGAAACATGCCTGCGCTGGCACACAAGATTGGCAAGTGGAACGTCTCATTCCATCCAGAGATCGCTCATCCCATATACCAGGGTCTCTTCTCTTTTGTCCCAACTGCGGTACCCTTTTCGATTTACCGCAGGGTGACGAACAGACCGTCGCTTGCGAACAATGCCACCATCAAGAACCCGCTTCTTGTACGTCTTTCCGATCACACATTGTACCCCCATTTTTTGGTGACTTGTCCATCTCAGCCTTTCAGAACACAGAGATCATCACTCGGTCTCATCCGGATGCATTTCCATCCGCTCTCAGGCAAAAGCGCAAGACCCAGACAAAGATTCATCATGGCAAAGTCTTGCCCAAGGTACGTCGTCGCACCGATCACATCCACCGCATCTCGTTCCAACCGCACTCAGGCGAATGAAAAATGTCCCGTGTGTGGACATCTCGAGGCGTTTTACGAGGAGAAACAGGTGCGTTCTCCCAAAGTGTTACGCACGCCAGTCCTCACACCGTGGACAGATGCGCAGCGCAGACGAAGGATCCACGATTCTCTATACGGTATGTCTCTCAGCCGTACGCCACACTTTTTCCCTTCACATCCATTTCAGTGCGTCTCGTGTAGTCACGGGTGGCGGATCAACAACTAGAGGTATGCTGTGCTCTACATGTTTACCCCTACGGCACAGAAAAGAGCAACCACACCGAATCCGCCGAGGATGCTCGCCAGTGACGCGACTGCGCCTTCCCGAATTGGAATCTTGTCTTTTGGAAGGCTGTGAATGGATGAATTAGAGTCTCTCTCCAAGAATGCCGTGCGTAATAGACAGACGTTGAAAAGTAGAATGTGAGCACAAACGTAGAGACGAGCAAAACGAGCGCAATGTGTGGGAGGAACGACGCGGACACGTAGGGTGTAAATGGCGGCAGTGACCCGTGCAGGGCCTTCACAGCGTGGTGTGAGAGTTGGACGGGGCGGGATTGCGTGGATCTGGGCGTACCTGGAGAGCGTCGTAATTGTCCATGTCGAAAGCGTTGGACGTGCGGCTGACGCATGATTTTTTGACTGCCAAATACATGTCATCAAGCCATATCAACGTTGTACCCCTTCTTTTCATCGACCACCGACCACGCTCACAGTGTCCTTCCCAAAGGTACATCTTCGTTCCCTCTCCTCCTCCCCATTCCTCATCTTCACCGTTCCCAGATGTCCGCAGCACAAAAGGTCCAGCAACACCCCGTCTTCGTCCACGCTCAGAACAGGGTCAATTACCACCTCAACCAGCTCGACAAAGAGGTCCGTCTCCCGCCCATGTCGTCTCGGCATCCCAATTCTAACCACCCTCTTTTGGCGACAGCTCTCAAAGTTTCCGGTGCTGAACACGTTTGAGCAACACACGCAGGTACCCAAGACATTCTTGGCAATCGGAGTCATCTTCCTCCTCGCCCTCTTCCACTTCATCAACCCCCTCGCCGCACCGGTCTCCAATCTCGTCGGATGGGCCCTCCCAGCGTACCTCTCCTTTAAAGCCCTCGAACGTCCCGCCCCCCAAGACGACGTCCAGTGGCTCACCTACTGGGTCCTCTTTGGCTTTTTCAACTTTGCAGAGAGCATCGCGTTGGGACTCATCTTGTACTATGTACCCTGGTATTATGCGTTCAAGACCATCTTTGTGCTGTGGCTACAGCTACCGAATGTTCGGGTGCGTGCGGAAGTTGCACATCCCGCTCCTGTTGCTTTATATTCTTTGACAGGGCGCTCAAGTCGTGTATGCCACCGTGCTCAAGCCCGTGTTGGTCAATGTTACCGGGTCTAGCCGTGCTGTTGCCCACACGGACACGGTGACTGCAGAAGCGCTGCGCGACCGCGTCAACACTGCTACAGCCGACTGAAGGGATTGTCTGGTGAAGAGTTGCGTCGCTTTTGTTCGACGTCTCGTTTCTATGATCCTTTTCTTCTTCTTTTATCTGTCCCCCGAGAGCGTCGGTGACTGCTTTGTTATCCACGATGGTTGTTGTAATGTCATGGTAGTATGGTCCACCCACATAGACTTTTTTTAGTTGCCGTTTCTTGATATATTTATCTCGGACTGATCTTGTGAGTGGTGACATGCGAAATTCCCCACAACTGTGCTGGGGCCATCTGGTGGGTCCATCCATCAAGTTTTTTCAGGTCCATGGATCGACTGCCTTCTGGTGTACCATCGTACTAAGGACAGTCATTGAACTCGAGGCTGCTACTCGGATCAGGTTTAGTGAGCATGACGGTCCTATCCTTGTTTCTTCGGGTCCTGCCCATAATCGGGTCACTGTATCTTGCTTTGACCGATCGATAAGCCAATAGACCCAAGAATGGCAAAGTGAAGAAAAGGCTTGGACCGCGTCCGAGATGGGTCCCGTTGTAACTTGTTGTGCGACAGAAGATGCATGATCACTTGCAGGTCCATTAAAAAGTTTCTGAGATGCATGCTGGCGCTCCGCTTCGGTCACCTTTGGCAGAGTCTACTACGCAAGACAGAACTACGCATATAATTTGTAGTATTTTAGTCGGAGTATGTCGGAGATATAACACGGCTCATTCTGCTCGGGACAGCTTCAAACCATCACTTTTCTCGTGTGAGCTTGTAGTTAGGGTAACAGCAATTCCAGATTCGAAGAAAATAAATTGATATTCAAGCTCATCTAAGTCGGAGCCAACAAATAATCTGTGACTGACTGATGCAGTCCGACAACTTGCAAGCCATGCAGGTAAGTGAAACGCCGACAGCAGTGACGGTTGACGCGTACTTGATATCGAATCATGCCCTGGAGCCTTTGACCAGCCACAGAGGCTGACTGCAGCAAGACCACCGCTTTGGAGTCAAACGTAACACTAAATCACGTTTTGACAGGAAACACCGCTGCCTCGGGCTGTATCAATTTATATACTTTACCGGCCCTTGCTCCGGTCAAGTTTCACTCCAAACGTCTGATCTTCCTCTCACTGACACACCTCAGCTCTCGCTTGCCTTGTTCACCTCGTTAGTACATTCACGCCTCGCTCTCTCCTGGATTACTCTTTGCGCTGAGGCTGAGAGGATGCAGCTTCCACACGACGAAGCGCAGAGGTTAATCTACCGGGGATGTGCACGTTTGGCTCAGGCCATGAAGGTGACACACATCGCACCAGATGCAGCTCAGAAGTGGGAGGATGAAGCGCTCCGAGAAGCAGTACGTGATCTACGCGTCATACCTATGCACTTTGTGATGTGTACTGTGCACTGCAGCGATCAACGGGCCCCTGACGGACCTCGTCATTCCACCCCTCCCACTTGCCCTGATCGAGGTGCACAAGACCCTTGCGAAACAGCGACCAATGTGTCCCTCTGATATACACTCACCGTTTGAGCAAGCGAGCACCTCCCCGTGGTCCGTGTGGATGGCCGACGAAGTCAACATCAAGATGCCGCCCGAAGTTGCTCTTGGCGATCCATCCACGTTTTGGTGGACTGGTCTGAGAGAGAAGAGGGCCAGACAGACGTGTGGTGAGTTGTCCGAGTGGCTTGTGTCATGAGTGGAATCACTGCTGAGGCCTGAACGCGTTCGTGCTAGCGGACCTCGTTGTGCCACCACTACCAACACTATACCCACGTTTAAAACTGGTACCCATGCTAAGCTCTTCTACGGATCGACGCGTGCAGGCTGTGCCCCCAGTGAACGAGCCGGGCAGTGTTTCAGCAGTAGTGGCAGATGAATCCAAGTCTGCGAGTCCTTTAGTAAAACGGCTTCCAGTGAACACGGATACACAAAGTGCGAGCGAACCTGATATTGTCACTGATGACGGCAGTCGACCTTCCAAGCGGTGTCACACGGACCAGTCGAGCGACGGTGAAGATGAACTTGGCGATCGGTACATCTACGTCCCAGTGAGTTTATGTTATTTATACTTGACGTGTTTCGCTCAGAAATGTGACCGTTGTAAGGATCGAGGGCTAGTGTGCCGTGTGCCAGTATCTCCGCGAGACGAACGATGTGCGTGTACCCCATGCAAGCGTCATAAACATCGCTGTTCTGCGATTCGAGGACACAATCGGGTCACCAAGCCAATCGACACGTCGACCGTGAAGCCCGCACAAAAGTCGATCGTTGACATGTTTCGCTCCCGGGAGATGGGGTCAGCGGTTTGTCCGCCCTTCAAACGCTCGCGTGGTATGTTTTTCCCTCGCATGCTGTGTACCAAACGAAAGCAAAACAGGCTCATGATGTCATCTTTTTTTTAAAATAAAAAAAAGTGTTTGTCGAGGTTCCAGCATCCACGTCCCAAGCGTCGTACGTGCATCCGACTGCGCCTGCGGCCCGGGGTGGCGAACAACCCAAGATCGGTCCACCAGGAGGAAGGTGGATGTGGCAAAAACGAGCAGAGCGTGGAGAAGCCGCCAGTCCAAGCTATACCACCGATTCGTCGGTCTCGCCGTCCAGAAGCATGACTGCCACATCGGTTTCAACGACCAGCATCTCGCCCACGTCGTCTGTGATGCTCACCACTCCAACGTCCACGCCCGTGGTGGGCACCGAGACGTCGTCCGGACGTGTCCTCGTGAATAAATGTGTCGGAACGGAGAGTCACTGGCAGTCTCAGGATCAAGAATTTCTGAAGCTCTTGATGTCGATGATACAGGACTTCATTCTGGTGCAGGGGAACTCTCAGTGAAAGACGTTGAATCAGATGGCATTTTATCCTGATTCCATGAGCAGGTTGGAGGAAATCTGAGATGATTATATTCGATATCGTACATCATCGGCAACACTAAACCAGTACCACACTGAAAGCCTTGGGACCGTCTGACCGATTTTTTCATGTTCTTGCATCATGCCTCTACTTTTCCTTGTGTTACTGAACTTGTCGACCGTGACGAGACATTGAACTTGGCCAACTCGATGGCTTGCAGGCTTTTTGATCGGTTAGGGGCCTACACGTGATTTCTACGAGATACTATCACTAGTCATGTCAGAAAAGTCAAGCTACTGCTGTGTTTCAACAATAGAAACCAAATCGCGTTGTCAATCCCGCTTGCCGAATGTCGAGCCTTTGCTCACCATCCTCTGAAGTGGCTGAGGTTTCTCGGGTTCACCATCTACGGACAACGAGGCTACCTCTCCACGTCCAAGGACGGCCCAGAGCTTAACTACACAGTACAGATCCAGGCTCGTTCTTACTATTTTATAGCAGACAGTAAACTGGACCCCTTCACACCAAGATGTTTCCTAACATTGCTGACCTTTTCAGGTGACCCTCACTTTGCGGATGTTGATGCACTTGACAACAGAACGTCGACCACATCGCAAATCACCATTAGGAGAGTGGATTTCAGAGAGAACGCAATCGAGCGTGATGGGACCTGCGTCATGATTGGTGAACACGCCCGCCATTGCGGTTCATATCATCTGCTCCCGCATTCAAAGGGTGCGTTTTCATGGATTTTATATCAATTCATAGCCAAATGTGACCCTTCAATCCAGTATGTGTCAAACCTCTTCAATTACCGAGGTGGACTTTATGATCATGTGGGCCCGTTCGGCGACATTAATGACCCTCGCAACGGGATCTTACTACACACGGTGTTCCACCGCTCACTTGATCTAGCTGAGGTAGCTTTTTTGAGGGTTTGTAATCTGTTTTTATTCCTCTCTATTCCATGCAACTCAAGTCTCCAATACTAGACACTTAATTTTGCGTTGACCGTTGATGATATTCCTTACTGCCAACCACCCGATGCAGGGAGTCCGGCAAGTCGCCTCACACTACAGCATATTCAACCATCCCGTGTTGGAACTATACTGCCCCGTTTTGACCCTCACAATTTTGATGCGCGGCAACCACAAGACATGGCCCAGTGGCCGCCTGCGATTATTTGTGATCTCTCTTATGCTGCAGCAGCGCTGCAGGCATGGGGTCTAAATCCTTTTCTCAAATATTTGCGTGCGAAATCGAAGGACTTTATTATACACACGGTGGTGGAAACGCATCAGCAGGTCCAAGTTGTCCCACCGCATCAGCAGCTCATGCCCATCGATATCCAAGACGAGCTGGCGCAGCGGACCAGCCAACTAGGGGAGATATGGTTGATGCAGTCTTGGCCCTGTGGGCACGAACAACGAGCGAGGCAGTGATCAAAAGAAGACGGCAGATGATGCCGAGAACGAGCAGAAGATTCGGATGTGGCTACAATCCACAGAAGACTCCAATTCGTAACATTGAGTCCTGTTATTGAACAGATAGAGACACACTTTACATTTTCGGATGGAACGTTTATTCCGAATGGAACGCTGGTTGGTATTGCCAATCGATCTGTACACTATGAGGAGAAGTTGTACAAAGATCCAAAAGTATTCAAGCCCCTCCGATTTGCTGATGTGGACAGAGAGGACGAAGAGGGTGTAAAAAGTCAGTTCGTCAGGCCTACACTGGAGTATCTAGTTTTTGGACGCGGTAGATGCATGGTATGAGGTTTTCTTTTTTTTTTTTCTGTCATGCGCGGAAGTCGGACGGCTGATCATTTCTTTGCTGCAAATGAACTGAAGTCTGAATGCTGGCGCATATCGTTGTGACGTGTAACATCAAGTTGAAGGACAACACACCGCGTCCGCATGGTTTGTACTTTGGTACTTCAATCGTAGCTGATCCGCATGCAAACGTCCTGTTCAGGAAGAGAGTTGAGTGAACATTCTCATTTATTTATTTGATTTTGCCGCTCGTGTTTCATCCTCATACTGGACTTTTTTCGTGTACGATGTATGGCTGTTGAAGAGATCATGTGAATGTTACGAGCAAATGCACTGGAACGAAGTAAACTCAGTCGTCGTGGTCGAACGAGACTCGTATTAAGTGCTAATCACCTGGAACGAAGCGAACTATATAGAAAAACAGTGAGTACGACTACATAGAACATCAAATCGACAAGGCGCGACATGGCCATATCCAATTCACGCTTTAATGTGAGCTTGGAACAAGCTCCATGTCAAGTAGCTGTCGGACGGCTTGCAGCGAGTTGGCACTCTTCCGGTGGACAACAGGCCACACTTGCAGACGATGGAATCATCCACCATCACTAGTCCCCATAGATGTAGAATATGTTGCTAACATAGACGTAAGACGTGTTACTGCGCGAAGAACGAAAAAGGGGATCATGTCAGCGATCTTCTTTTCGCGCCAGAGTGATGCAATAAGACGTACTTGACGTTGATGGCATTAATCTGACCACTAGGAATGGCATGTCTATCAACAGGCTCACCAGATATTTTAAGAAAAAACACCTGCTGGCTTTTAAGTACATGGGAAAGCTTGTTCCGACTCGTCGGGAAGACATCACTCAAGTTCAGAAAAGTGACATTCATCTTTAATTCCCAAACACGCTATCCCGCAAACGCTCCCTCCATTCACTCCCCGAACCGGATGAAATATCACTACTTCCGCTCTTCCTTTGCACGACAAGGCTCGGAACGATCGAGTAGCTCCTCAGACGACCACTCCGGATGAGCCATGCATACGCCTGATCGAGTGCCCGAGAGTAAGCAAAGCGTGGATAACGTAGGTGTTGGAGGAGCCGCCGGGCTCCGGAAAGCGACAGTGCGTATCCGTGCGTGCACTTTGGGTAGTGTGACGGATGAAGGTTCGTGCCCATGAATTCAGTGAGCGATGAATGGTAAGATTCGTCGGACCAGCAATGACCTTTGTCCGGTCGTAGAAATAATTGAGAACCAAGATAGTTCACTTGCATCGTGTGACATGTGCATGATGAATATTACCTACCTAGGAAGACGATGTCCCATCCTGCAGGTAGGAAGGTCCAGACCCGGGAGAGCCTAGTGGAAATATCTTTCTCCATGTCAATATCGTCTTCGAGGATGATAGCCACATCGTCCTCGTGGCGGTGGTCGCGCACATCTTGTCCGTCGACAAACCGGCGGATAGCTGAGACGTGCGAGTGCCAACAAGCGATCTTCGCAGGAGAAAGTTTCATCCACTCTGGCGTGTCGTTCGTGAACGTTGGTATCGAGTCGTCTTGAACCGCACATGGAAGACTCGAGTACGTGAAGGGACTAGATTTGCCGGACTTGGGGTTGCTGGAAGGTGACGCGTCGGCCCACGTGTCAGACCCAGACGGATTCAGGGGCTCGGCGTGCTTGGCCGAAAGTGCGTTAATCTCTTCAGGCCAATGAAAGCCTGACGGGCCCATTTCCTTATCCTGAACGCGTCTGAGGGCCACCCAGTCGAGAATACGGTTGACGAGCGTTGCATTTCCGGGAATGGCGTCGATGACGGTCCACGTCAAGTCCTGGATGCTCCGCAGATACTCCATCTGATCGCGTCTGTCTTGTCGACCGGCGAGCGAAATAACGTAAATGTGGGTATGGGCGATTCCGATACCAAGATGGGGGCGAACATCAAAGCTGGTATTCGTCGCGTTGACAGAGATCTGCTTTATTGTGGTTTCGACCGTATTTTGATCCATATCCATTCGGAGGAGTACAGAAAGGGCGGAAGATTTTGGGACTACGGAAGTCACCAATGACCACAGAACGAAGGCTAGTCCTGACAAGAGAAATATGTATCTGGTGGATGTCACCCTCCTTAACAGTGTTATGGTTGCCATAGCTGTGTGCAGCTAGCAATTCTGGTGGTGTTGAAACAAACAAAGTTTGAATTCCGCGTGTCACTTCTACCGTCGGGCCGCAGTGAGTCTCCGAACCCGACCTAACTTGAAGTTGCGCACGTGATCTTACAAACGAGTCTGATCATATGAAGGTTCACCCTGGGACACATCAACCTAGATAACTCGCGAGTACTATACAAGTATCAATCTTACATGGGATATACACCATGGAACCATTAGCAGCTCACGCTATGATCTCATAACCTGTTTGCCTCCGGTTTCTGCTTCTTCAACTTCTCTCGCCGTGGTGACTTTGCTCTCTTCTCCGCCTTCAATCTAGCCATTTGGTGCTCAATTGTCCATCCCTCTGCACGGCCGCCTTCCCTGATTAAAGAATGGATCAGATTCTCTCTGACTGCCCTGAACTTATTCTCTAGGATCCTGGCGTGATTTTGCGCAAGCCGGCACAATATCGTCGCGTAGTGCCACGCCCCCAGTGGCGTAGAGATGTCCAGCCTTTCCACCAGCCGCTCAAACATGCAGACGAATTGTCAGAGGAATGAATAACACCATACACGGGGACGTTCGTGATACCAACAACACGGAGGAATTTGACGGATGCAGTGAGGTACATCCTGAGCTGATTTGTCCCTTTCATGAGATTGTCTGTTGCCTTCTTGTACTCAACGTTCAGGATAGGTAACTCAAGGCGTGCGGCATCTGGTCGGATTTCTGCATCATGAGGAGCGGTCAAGGAGCTGCCTTGCGTCTTGCCAACCTTTCCCCCTGAGTCCTGGGTTTAGTAGTCCGGCCCCTAGATCCACTCGGGAGAGTCTTGCTTTCTTTCTCTTCGACAGTACTTTTCGAGGCCACCGCGCGATGAACAAGCGGGAAATGCCCAAGAGCTTCGGGTGGCACATCTGGGAGCTCGACCACCAGCCGTCCCAATCCATCGCATCGTCCCGTGGACGGAAACCGACCCAGGTTGGAGATCACCTGGTCTACCGTCTCCGTAATAGTCTCTTCCTTCCATGTCAACCACTGGGAAGAGACGTGT
>QFEQ01000032.1:0-218865 GCA_003316335.1 Hemileccinum impolitum
CTGTTTTAAAATAGTCATATCTTCACTCACATCCTGTGAGCCAGATCATATGGCCTAGGGACCATTCTGTGGCCATGGGTCTATGCCTCCCATGGCCCCACCACAGCTAAGCATAATTCCCACACTATCAGATGTTATATTAGCTACACTACAAAAGTACCAAACATTGTAACACTTTGGAGTCACTGTATAACAGTCAAACTATACCAGTTTTCTGTTTTTGAGAATAAAAAAGTGCGGAACATATGTTCTATATGTTGAACACAAGTTTAGCATACCAAATATGATAACCTAAGTGTCAGTAGCAACATTTTACACTGGTTATACTACATTCTCAATAATTGAAACCATATTATGCTTGAGTTAGTTGAAATGAGGAATGTAGATACAAGGAGTCAATGCTGTTCAAGGTTGGCAATGATATTGATGACAAGGATGAGATGTGTAATAGGTAGATAGATTGTGGCAAGTCTGAGCATGAATGAGCCCCTTGACAGAGGGCGAGGCTGGCAAAGAAGAGAGGAGTAGTACTCAAGAGCAAAGGGCCCCTATAATAAGGAGGGAATGCAAATGAATAGGACTAAGGTATGAGGGAATTACAGGAAGGGTTTATATAGTATGAGTGAGTACCTTAGGGCAGGGTTCTGAGTTCTAAATAGTTTAGGGCAAGCATGAGAGAAAGAATGTTATGGAATGTGGAAGAAGAAAAGAAAAAGATGGTGATAACCATGAGAGAAAGATAAGGACTGTGAGGCATGACATCATTCATGATGTCATGGATCCAGCCTCAGGTCATGTGCCAGTTCCTGTGGTCACATGCACTTGGTCACATGACATTGGAAAGAAAGAATTGCTAATGGTAAAACAGTGCTCAGTGATGCATAGCATATGAGTGAAAGTGAAGAAAAATAAATAGAGAGTGTACAAGGAACCAAACTATAACAATAATGAGATCATCTGATATATGATTAAATAGAAATGGTGTAATTTCACACTATTCTAGAGCAATTACATGATTGGACATTGCACAATTATACCATTCTGTTTCTTCTTTATAAGTTAGAATGGCATACATACTGTACATATGTACATAGAACACCTTAGATCATTTGTTCTTGTTGATAAATCAGTACATAGATACAAATATCTTGTACCCCTATATAAGATGGATCTTTAGGACCATCTTATCTTAATGAGTTATCTCTTAATTCATTCTATCACTACTCTGATTCTCAGAGCATAATTTTTAGTCAAACCACAATATCATCTACCCTAAGTAAGTGTTCCCACTTACATAGGCTCAATTCTTGCCCTTAGATGTACTTTTATATCACACCATCATGATAACACGTGACAATATGAATAGTGTGAGTACAGATGTAAACTAAGTGATCATTGTTAGAAATGTGCCTTCTGTGCATTTACTATCAGATCTACATACAGGCAGGCATTTCTGTGAGCTAGTGAACTCACAGTGCTAGATTTACCATTCATTAGCAAAATCAGACCATAGTGTTCATAGTATTCATAGTACTTTCATAGATAGCTCATAGTAATCATAGTGTCATAGTGTCATAGTATGCCCATAGCAAAATCATAGCAGCCACATAGAAAACTCATAGTGGCCATAGTGTCATAGTGCCATAGTGAACTCATAGCAAACTCATAGTGGTCATAGTAGCATTATAGCACACAGTGTACAAATATGTACAAAAAGTGTAGTCAGAAAGTGTACAAAAAGTGTAGTCAGAAAGTGTACAAAAAGTGTAGTCAAAGGTGTACAGAAAGTGCAGTGAGACAGTGAAGTGAGAGAGTGTACAAATGTGTAGTGAGAAAGTGAAGTGAAAGAGTGTACAAGAACATAGTAAAAATGTGTGCTGATATATTTAAACAATGGGTCATATGTGTGTTTTGATTAATGGTAATGAGTATGGGCACATAACTCTACAAGGATTGTGTGCTGTCTGATCACAGTTGTTAAGCAAAGGGGTGTTCAATTAGTAAAATGGTTGGGACCAACTAGAAAAAAAATACCAAGTGTGATAGTGCATATATCTAATACTAAAGTAGCATGGTATGTATTACATAAGCTGACATTGGGTACAGGTGCACAGCCACTACATTACATAAGTTGAAATCAGAGTTGATTTCAAATATTGAATTTATTTTTGCTAATATACTAGTCATCTGTCCAGCACTATGAAAACACTATGACAGACTATGAGCACTGTGATAGTGCTGTCCATATGGACCCTCACTATGAGCACTATGATACTGGACAGCCAACCCTTATTTTGCTGATGCTTCTGACACTATCATTATCTTGGATATGTACTATACTAGTTCCCTTTTGCTAGTAACTTCCTTCTCTTAAACTTCTATTTATTATCCTTGTTATCACATAATAATAGCACATAATCATGAGAATACATATGAGACTTCAGTCTGGATCTTAGCAATGCATAAGGATCTCATATATTCATGATCTGTACCATTCACATCATATTAGATTTACATCTCATTCCTTTGATCTAAACTTCTTCCCATCTGATCTCTTTAATTACTGCCATCCCCATTCCTTCTCTTCCATCTTATTCTCTTAAATTTGGGATTCAGCCACTATACTTTATGCTTATTAGGGTCCTGGGCTAAGTAATACTAAATTGGTTGTTGTCAATCTAAGTTAGTAAAACCTGAAATTTGAATAGATGGTTTTAAAAATTGCTATGCACATGCTAGTATTACACATATGCTTGATTGAAAATTTTACTCAGGACACCAAAACAAGATAGATTGCATTTGTATTGATTAGATTGATACCATTCAATTGTGCCAATTCTTTTGAATTGATGCATAATGTAACAGTTCAGGAATGCTGATGCTGGGAATCAGCTCCTCCAGAGCGAAATCAAAATCTTCCACCTTCACCACCACCTGCAAGTCTGCTTCTGTTTTCATTTCAGCGATGAAAAATTGAGGAGAAACAGAATGCTGTGAATGCTTAGGAAGAGCATTCAATGCAGCTAAAGACAAGGGACACAAGCAAGTTAGTTCATTTCAGTACTGATTATAATAATGATCAGATACCTCTTTCCTTCTCAAGCTCTGCAACTTTAGATGAAAGGGCATGAAGTAGTGCATCAGCACACAAAGCATAAAAGTCTGCTCCAGTGTAGTTGAAAGGACAGTGAGCAGCAATTGAAGCAAGATTGAGATTAGGATGCAAATTGAATTTTCGAGTCAAGGCCTGTAGAATATCCTGTTGAGCTTCATGGCTTTCACAAACACCTAGATAAAGCATCCTATCAAACCTTTGTAATTTTAAACAATCAGTCAAAATTGTGTTGAAAAGAATAAACCATACCGCCCAGGACGCAACAGTGCAGGATCCAACAAATCTGGTCGATTGGTAGCTCCAATCACAAATACATCCATGCCCCCCACACTCATTCCATCAAGCTCAGCCAAAAGCTGGCTCACAATACGATCAATAACTCCACCAGAATCACCTTGATTTCCTCTCTTTGGAGCAATTGAATCTAGCTCATCAAAGAAGATAACACAAGGCTTGGCATCTCTTGCCCTTTGAAAAATTCTGCGAACATTGGCCTCAGATTCACCAATGTACATGTTGAGTAACTCTGGGCCCTTGACTGAGAAAAAGTTCAGTGAGCAGGAAGTTGCCACTGCTTTTGCAAGTAAGGTTTTCCCAGTTCCTGGAGGACCATATAGCAAGACACCTATAACAAATCTCAAAATTAAATATAAATACCAATCCAAATAAACACAAATTACCTGATCTCTTTTTAAGCCCATCCTGAAACAATTCAGGATGATCCAATGGTAACTGCACTGTATCAAGAATTTCATGCTTCACTAAACCCAATCCTCCAACATCCTCCCAAAGGACCTTTGGAATACTTGGTGCACCTATACTTTGAGTAAAGGTTCTCCTCTCCTTGAGCAAAGCAGTGTCAAACTGCTTGATAGACATAACTGGTTGAGTTACCAGCTGATATATATCAGAGCTAAATATGATCAATCAGAGGTAAACATTTGACTTCAATGTTCAACATACTTTAACACTACACAAAGTCTTGTCTTGTTAACCAGACTAGCAAGGTCTGAGGCAACAAATGCTGCAGTCTGTTTGGCCAAAGCAGCAACAGAGACATCTGGTGCAAGGAGACCACCTTGACTCTTTAGCTGCTCCAAGAGCAAGTAGAAACGCTCCTCCTCAGTCAGTGCCTAAATAATAGATGTGAGAAAACAGAGAATGCAACAATTAGTTCCTACCTTGATCTCAATCTCATTACTGAAGGAGATCCCTTCAGGTATTTTCCCCTCCTCCACTATTCCAAGGAGAATGCACTGTTGCTCTTCACTCTTGTTTGCTTCATCAACAGACTGTTGTACTGTCTGGAAGATGGACAACCCTACAATGCAAGGTGTGTATATACAGAAGGGAGGCACAAGATAATAGAACAAACCTTCTTGGCCATCTGCAGTAGATGATGAATGGCTCAATGCATCAACATGGCGAAGTACAATCAAACAGGGTGAACAAGATATAGCATTTGTCACTTGCTCTTGCAGCAATGCACCAGTTTTGAAGGTTGTATCTGATAGAACATCGAAACAGTTGATCTGCAGAGCTATCATTCTAACCGAGCCTCAGTGAGCACTAGATCACTCACCTCCACGAGATGGATCCGAAGATGGCGAGCAATGCGCATCGCCGCAGAGAATTTACCTGTTCCCCTTGATCCCGTGAGAAAAACAGTGGACCGCACGCCCAAGCTTGCTGCTTCGTAGAGCGACATGGCATTCGACAACTGAGAGATCTGGCGAGAGATTCCAAAGACTGTGGGGAACACCACCCGGGAATGATCTGAAAGGACAAGTTAACCTAAGAAGAAGAAACGACCGGAATGACACCCAACGAAGGTCATGATAATCATATACATCGGGGACTCTGACATGTTCAATCCCGACCTGGATAATTTCCGTCACATTGGCATCGACAAGACAGCCAACGTTGGGGATTGGAAATGGTTGCCCCCGCGCCTGCACAGCGGGGGATTCATAATCCACATTCTGAACAACAAAGTAGATCGCAACGACTGAGCGACTGTGCGCGATGTTGCTTGTGAAATCTCCTGGGCCTAAGGTGCAATGAGAATCTAACGAGCGATCAATGTTGATTTGCAAAGGGATGATATCTCCGCCCTTGACCAAACGTTTCGCCGAGCCAAAATATTCGCGTAGAGCATCAATGAACAGTGGTTCATAGCGGCGATGGATTGAGAATGGGGAAGCTACCCTTGCCAACGCAACGCTCCTTGCTGTTGGAATACCAGGATCCCGTGTCCCGTATGGAGACACACGAACCAAAATTTGCCCACAGCCGCTGGGGCATATGTTGTGGAAAAGGGTGGGAGATAACATAGCAGACTGTCTGCACGAATCATTGAAGGCTTCATCAAGGGCACCGACGCGGACTAGCCGCGACGTCGAAGAGTCGATTGGTGAAGCTAGAACCTGATTTTCCAGTTAGATTCAATGGTGGAACAAAGCGGATAAAATAACATGCCCAATCACCATTCAGTACTCCAAGCGGACGCAGGTTGCTTATACAAACGTAGACAGTGATTTGATCTAGATCAATATCGATAGGAGAACGTAGAGCCTTAACAGGGAATACAGCCTCTGAGAGTTGAACTGTGTTAAACATAAGCTAGACGTGCAGCAACCTTGCTCAATGCTCACCAGTATCGTTTGCCTGGGACAAGGGTGCAGGAGAGGATAGTACGGCAGAGACAAGAAATGATTCGTTGATTTCCAGGTTCCCGTGAGCAACGCAGCTGTCCGCTTTGTCTGCGTTTGGCTCATCAGCGAAAGTCACTATGAACCGTGTCAAACCCCGCTCCGCGACACCTTGCTGGTAAGGTAACGCAAGGTTGACCGTGTATGCGAAGAGTGACGAAACGGGATGAATCGATGAACCACATGTGGAAAAGATACGTGAAGGGATGAAGACTTCCTCTCCATCACGAATGATGACTTCGGATTCAAAGAACCAATTCTCGAACGCAGCTCCATGAGCGGAGGCCAATAAGTAGGCATCCTCGTGTTTCGCAGTTAAAATAACCTCCGTCAGGGCAACGTTTTCGGCGGCAGATACGATGACAGATTTGGAGGATCCATCAGAACTCATCTGAAAAGGCCAAAATATGGCTGGATAGGTGACCAACCAAACAGGTGGGATAGAGATCTCTGACACCTTCGCTACGATGAACAACGGGAAGCGAAGTTGTAGAGAAATACACACAGTAGGATGACAAGTAGCCCAGCAGGTCAAGGTACTGGCATGATCGGAACGCGGCCTGGCTTGCCACGGGCATTTCGATGTTACGGATACGACTCTGCGCGATGCACCCGAGAAACCAAGTGTGTTCCAAACATCTTGACAGACAAGGATATCCTCGCCTGCAACTGCATCACCACTCTGGACCGAAAAGTTAGCCTCCGCCGTTGGAATATGACGAAAGAAGAAGCTCATGTCGGGTGTGGATCCGATTCAAGAGCTTTACAGAGTGAAAAACGTGGACCAAGTTGATGTAGTGATTATATAATGATGAGAAAAGATTGTGCAGCACCACCACCATGAATCGTGGCACGAGAACGTATGGTCGCGGCGGTGGAGGTAAGCCCAAACATTAGCTTTCTACGGTACGCCTACTTTTCATCCCGCCCAGCCCGTGGAAGTGGCCGCGGTGGCTTCCAACAGCGCGATGCTGGCCCACCACATACCGTGCTAGGTACTTCATAACATTGTCAGACTCTGTCCTACTTATCCACCCTCGACAGAGATAGGTGCGTTTATGCACGCTGTTGAGGACGAGATGCTCTGTGCCTCTCTTGTTCCGGACAAGGTGCCCTATTTCAATGCCCCCATCTACCTCCAAAACAAGTCTGTCATCGGAAAGGTCGACGAGATACTTGGGCCGATAAATGAGGTGTACTTCTCAGTAAAAATGGGTGAAGGCATGGTGGCGACCAGCTTTAAAAAAGGCGACAAGGTCTACATCGGAAATGACAAACTCTTGCCCATTGAACGATTCCTTCCGAAACCAAAAGTAACAGGTAAAATTTCATCCCCTCTGCTCAAAGTACAGAGAATTCATGTGCATACTTCATTGTCCAGGAATTCTTAGTATGTTAATGACTTTGTCTGACCACTGCCGACTGAGCTATTTCCAGAGCGTGGCCGCGGTGGCGCGCGTGGTAATACACGCGGCCGAGGGGGTTCAAGTGGTCGCGTACTTCGTGGTGGCGGTAGAGGTGGCAGAGGTGGCAGAGGTAGTGATCGTGGCGGCGGCGGGTTTAGAGGTGGTTATGGTGGTCGTGGTGCCAGAGGTAGCCACGGTTGGTAATCTGTTCTTAGAGAGAAAAAGTTACTTGGAATGATTCAATGCATTCATGGCGTCGAATCGTATCCAAAAATTCAGTACTTCAGTGCCTTTACTTCAGCGGATACCGATTGAACCCCATCGGCTCGGCTTTGTTGAGATTCAATAGACTTCGTGTCATTAGGATCTTTCTTGTGTGTCAGTTCAAAGCTGTAGCAACGCACCTGCAGAAGTTGGGGGGCCAAGGAGGCAACGTTTAACAAGGTTTGCTGCAGTGTGAAATCGATTTGTTTGGCTACAAAACAAGTCAATAACGTCGACACTGAAGGATCTCACAACCTACGGCTCATGTCAGTATAAGGATTGGACTCCCCTAACACGTCCAAGTCGCAAATATGGTGTTGTGCCAAACCCTCTACCACCAGGCTCCTAATGCTGTCGGGCCTTGAACGTCGACGGTCTGCTATTTCTTTGTCCCACTTCAGCCGTTGGTCTGACAGCGACCAAATGTGCCGATCTAATGCCTCGTCGAATGGCTCCACGTCTGGACTTGTGAGCGGATACCTCATTTAAGTGATAGTCAGCTTACCGTCCTCATCACCATACGGCTCGTCTGTACTACGTCCGTTTATACGTAAATTAGGGCGAGCGATATCAAAGAGGGTCTCAAGGAACTAGATATGCTATGATTTAGCATGTGGAGGAACAAGACATTGCATTTTCACCTGATGAGCGTGTGGCAGAAGCGCGTCCTTGTCTCCAGTTTCCCCATGGGTTTCAAGTTCGGTGTCCAAACGGGCCAAGAGAGCAGCAGACAGATTCTGTTGAATTCGTCTCCAGTCCTGCTCAGCTTCGATGGAGACTTTTGGAAGATCTTCGCGCGCGTCCATGGCTTGGACTCAAAGAAAATTGTACGACCTTGGTATTATGTCACGACATTTGTTTGGACGCGTGTTGAGTCGAGCATACAAGTACTTTCCTATCCCACTGAGCCCACCAGATAATGTCATCACTATCGTTTTGGAAGCCCGGGACAGCAGCCCCAGGCAGCAGTCTAGATAGATTGACTCAGGAGCAAGAAAACGTGATCCCATCTGCACCGTCGGACAATTCCCTTCCACTTCAAGTCCAGCGTGAACGCCTCCCCATTGCGAAGTACCGTGGGTATTCGCGTATTTTTTCGCGGTTGCTCAAGCTCACTGCGTTCAGGCGACAAGCTTCTATACTGCATCGAACAGTACCCAGTCACTATCGTCGTCGGGCAAACTGGCTCAGGGAAAACTACGCGTAAGTAGGCCAACATGTATTACGTGGTTACTTGAACTTAATTGCCTGAAGAGCTTCCCCAATATCTGCTGGAAGCTGGATGGGCTGCTGATGGTAATGTGATAGTTTGCACGCAACCCCGAAGAGTCGCTGCAACCTCCGTTGCTGCTCGTGTCGCCGCTGAGGTTGGAACAGTTCTTGGTGAAGAGGTGCGAATAGACAACAACCAAGTAAATGAGTAACTTACAGATACCACGGCCACTTACTAGGTTGGATATACTATCCGATTCGAGGACGCAAGCAGTAGAGATAAGACCCGGATTCACTACATGACAGACGGAATGCTCTTTCGAGAAACCCTTCGTGACCCACTGTTGTCGCGCTATAGTGTTATCATGGCAAGGATACAATCAATGAACTTGATCGTCCCCTCTCTAATACACTTGACTGCAGATCGACGAAGCCCACGAACGCAGCCTTTATACTGATTTGTTGCTTGGCATTCTGAAAAAGCTGAGGAAGTTTTCACAATTCGTCTACTGTTTGCTGAGATGGTCTATAGGATTAGACGCAAACGGCCTTCCCTCCGCATAATTGTTTCGTCCGCCACGCTTGACGCCATGTCTTTCCGTGATTACTTCTCCTCAGGGGATTCACCACAAGAAGCCACTATTATCAGCTTAGAGGGAAGGATGTACCCCGTTGAGATTGCATATCTAGAAGAGCCTACCACCGACTATATCAAGATGGCTGTCGAGGTGATATGGAAAATTAACTTGCAGGTGCGCATGATAATCCGCGATCGTGTGCGGTCTTTGGCTCAAAGGAGGGGCAAATGAAAGCATGCACCTGGCGATATTCTCGTGTTTCTGACAGGTCGGGAGGACATTGAACGGTTTCTAGAGGCAATAGCAGAACTCATACCAACGTACGAAGCAAAGTTTTGCAGATTTACCTGGAACTGACGGCTATTCGCACACTCAGTCTGCCGCGTGGTTTCCCACAGCTGATCCCTTTGGCGCTGCACTCAGGTTTGAGTACAGAGGAACAGCTGAGAGTATTCAATTGCGCACATCCGAATTTCCGCAAGGTCGTTGCCGCAACCAATATTGCTGAAGTGTGCTCCATACTTGATTTTGAAGCTGAAGTACCAACTTTTCATGCATTTCACTAGGCGAGTATTACGATCAATGGGGTGAAATTCGTAGTAGATTGTGGATTTGTCAAGGTATGTTCTATCTCTCAAAGATGTGTGTCGATCAACTTGGTTTTAGATACGGTCTTACAACCCATCATCCTACCTCTCTTCGCTTGCTACTATCCCTGTTTCACTGGCGTCGGCTACGCAGAGAGCTGGTCGTGCTGGTCGCACATCACCTGGCATCTGTTACAGGTTATATCCCGAATCTTACCTGGCGTCACTTCCTGCGACCACTCCCCCAGAAATCACACGTTCAGACGTGACCACACCCATTCTTCAGCTCAAGTCTCTTGGAATCGATGACCTAATGAAATTCGAATGGATCTCTGCCCCACCTACTGAAAGTGTCTTGCGTGCGCTAGAAGGTCTAGTTACAGCCGGGATGATCGGAGAAGATGGTCGATTGACTGTCATGGGCGAGCAAGTTGCAGAGTGTCCCATTGAATTTCGCACTGCGCGTATGGTAAATGTTAATCTTACTTGTTTGTTCTGATCTGAGCTTTTGGTTTAGTTGTTCAGTTCCAAAGAGTTTTCTTGCGGGGAGGAGATTTTGACGATTGCAGCAATGATATCTGTCCAGGTGTGCATGACACCTCCTGTCGTGCCTACCTCGTGGTCATATGAGATATAGGATGCATTTGTCATACCGGACGGGGCACCAGGCGCCCTGGCCGAACTCGAGAGACGAAAATTCACTGCAGAAGAAGGGGTATGCATACTCTCGTATATCTATCAATTGTTGCTGATGATATGCCAAGGATCATTTGACACTTCTGAATGGTACGTAAATAAACACGCGTGCTACGGGTGTGCTTATGGCTGAAAGTTTACAATGCGTTCACAAAATATGGATGCTCATCCTCTTGGTGCAAGGCTCATGCGCTCAATTTCCGGGCGATGTCTAGAGCAGTATCCATCCGTTCGCAACTCAGAAAGTACATGGCCCGCTTCGATCTACCGACACAGAGTTGTGATGGGGATGGCAGACGGCTGCGGCAGTGCCTTGTAAGTGGATACTGGCGAAATGGAGCCCGATGGATGGCAGACGGAACATATCGCTCTGTTCAAAATAACCAAGAAAGCATTGTTTGTTTGTTATCAGTAATGGATTTCTGACCTCTCTGTAGACTTTACATGTTCATCCGACGTCCGTGCTATTTACCCGGAAACCGCGCACCGGGTGGGTGGTTTTCCACGAGCAGGAAGAGACTAAAAAAACACAGTAAGATATCTGTGGAATAGGACGGCCAGCTTGCTGACGTGACCCAATCAAGGATCAAAGTGATTACGGAAATTGAGCCTGACTGGTAATGCACAACTAAAACGCCGTTTAATCTAGGAACCTGACTTGTGACTTGCAGGCTTCTTGAATACGGTCACAGATATTATGATAGACACGCGCAAGGATGATCCGAAGTATACACACTGGCCAATAACCGTGTTATTTTTTTTCTTGTATTCTGGCAGGCGTGAGATATGTAGACAAACAAACAATATCATCGTCATCACTTGTGTTCCCAGCAATTGAAGGAGGTCCCGATTGAAATGGGTGCAAGCCAGTCTAAACCTGATGCACGCCCGAAGGTATTCTATCCAGAAACGCCAATAGAGGTGCGCTGTTTGCTTCACCAGGGTACCAGTATACCTACATAATCCAGGTTTCACCGGATGTGGTGAACAACCTCTCCGCACGCCTCACATCTGAGGAGACGATGCCTGAACGCCAATTTGTGATAGATTCTCATATACGAGAGAGAATACAGAACGAGATAACAGCATTGCGCGCCGAGGAGGAGACAGTCCAGCTTGAAATCCACCGTGTCTTGGAGAAGGAGAACCTAGATCGGGAAATGGGTATGATCGAAGACGGCAGTACACACGGTGGTTTGAAAACTAGCGTTGCGCTCATTGGTGACTTGGAGGAAATCAGGGAGAAGGTGGATAGGTTCCAAACACGGCGCCAACTGGGTGACTTTCTCTCTACCAAGGAGACGGGCGAATCAATTGCGACATGTTACAAGTGCGTATGATGCTCTTTTTGTCTAGTGTTTTAGACTTTGGACGTCCAGAATGAATCCGACAACACCGCTGGAATGCTGGAGGGAAGTTGCTCATTTTAAAGCTGCCGTGGCAGATGCTGAATCCGTGAGGAAATTTTCGAACCTTTCACTTCGGAGCTTGACATAATTTGCAGCGATACCTCGCCTCGTTGCGATGAGACGCCCATCACAGAAGTTTTCGGGTTTGGTTGTCGACGACCTATCCAGCGTAGACGTAGACACGCCCTCTGCTCTTTAGACACAATATTCAGCTACTACAAGAAAGCAAAGCGAAACCATGATGTTGTCGAACAGGCCGGCAGTGAGTGCGCTGACAAACTGCTGCGCATGTGCTTATCGTCACGAGGACGTACCGCCTTGATGATCTTTGTACATGTTGTGCACGCATGCTATATTTTTTGTAAGCCGTCTTTGCTAAATTAATTTCACGAGGTACCACCAAGGCATCGCCATTCCGGATTAGGAAGTGAGCGGTTTGAAGTCGGACAATCAAGTGATTGCCGAGCTCGGCAACCTATGTTCGTTTTACCGCCCGGCTTTATTTGCAACAAATCTCACTATACTACATCTTCCCCCCTTCCTTCACCGATATCCAAGCTCTCTCTCTCTCTGCTCTCTCCTATCCCTCTCGTACTTTTCCTTCTCGCCGGTCTGTTCGTTTTGGGTGTCCCAATCACTTCTGACGCTGTCTTTGACTCATCTTCATTTTAACCCTTAATTAACCGACCTTCCCCGGTCGATAAACTGACGCCGAGTCACCGTAACGTTGATAACCGTGCTCGCCCAGAGTTTGGGCCCGAGACATGATGGAGGACCCTGCTGAGGTCGCGGATATACAATCCTCAAAATTGGCGTACGATAGGAACCCATTATGCCCTCCCTTCTACTCACCTCCATACTCCACAGCTCCAAGCCACCTGTCGTCAGGAACCCTAGAGCCTGCACAGTATGTCGCGCAGCAAAAGTAAGCTCCTCGAGTACCTCCTTGCATTCATCGGTTCACGGCAAGTCAGATGAAGTGTGTTGGAGCCGAGGATGGGGAGAAGCCGTGCCAACGATGTAAGAGGACCAACGTTGAGTATGTTGGAAATACTACGGCCCTCCTTGATGGTCATTATATCTTGCACCGTTCCAGATGCGTTTTCGAGAAACATCGCCGAGGCCGCAAACCAGGGTCAAAGTATGATAAAATCATTTCGACATGGGGATTTCTTATCCTTCTAATACAACTCCCAGATTATCAGAGGCATCGAAAATGCTCCGACGTCTGGAGAAAGGGTTGAACACGGCAAAGCTCAAGCAGGCGAATGAAACTTCCATGTCTTCAGTTTTCCCAGCTGTCGATTCCCAATCTCCCCAAGTAGAAACGCAATACGGCGCCATGATCCGACCAATGGATCAATACAATGCCTCAGGTAAAGATCCAATCTCACGTATTTATACTCGACTTGCATTAAGCAGTTCACATGGGGTTTAGTCTCTGGAAACCGAACTTCAGATGGTGATGACGAAGAAGATCGTGGGGACGAAAAGTTTCCTGCGAAACTCATTCGCAGAGAAAACTCCTTTTTCCGAACCATTCTCAATCCCGAACACAAATCACCATTCCCCACCGTCGCGCCCCAGATTCCTCGGGGTGATCTGGATAGTCTTCAACTTTCAAGACCTGCTCCTCTTCCAGCTGGACTTCAAGACCCAATCACCGCTGGCCTTATATCAGAAGACAAGGCCAAGATGCTCTTCGATGCCATCTTCTTACGCCTCAATTCATTTATCAATTTATTTGATCCACAGTTACACTCAGTCAATTATGTGCGCTCGAAGTGTCCCCTTTTGTTTACGACGCTCATCGCTGCTGGCTGTAAATTTTTTGAGCCGAGCCTCTATAAGGAGTGTCTCCGCCTCGCACATGAATTGGCCGTCCGTGCATTCTCTGAGGGGTGGAAGCGGGTCGAAGTCGTCCAAGCATTCGCGTGCTTAACGTATTGGAGAGAGCAAGATGATAACGTGCGTGGAGATGCTCTGTCTCACACTAGCCTCTTTCTGAAATATTCCTAGCGTACGTGGATGTACATTGGCTATGTGAGTCCGAATGGCTCTTCGAATAGCGCTCCAATTACCGACATGATCGATAGGCGTGCCGAATGGCCGTGGAACTGGGTCTAAATCGTTTCTTGGCGAAGCCACCTGCGAACGAAACGGAATTCCAGCTACTTGAGCGACGGAATCGCGAGAGAACTTATCTTGTACTCTTTGTCCACGATCGGAGCCTCAGTATGCAAACTGGCCGCCATTGGATGCTTCCTGAGGTAGCTAGCATAAACTTGAACAATCCTTCAGTGTTTTATCTACTTGGGTGCAGGATGACTTTATCAGACATGCAGACACCTGGCATGAACTGGGTGGTTCTCCGGTACGATGTGAAGATGTTATTGTCGCCGCATTCATACAACTACGCAGAATTGCGGTGAGCGTGTTCCCTGACCAATGCGTCCGTGAACTAATACGCATGTTCCAGGCAGAGACGACTGATATGCTGCATACTAACCGAAGTCTGGTTGATGGCGGCAGTGGTCAGATCAACATTGACATGGCACTCAAAAATGCAAATGCTAAATTATCGCAGTGGACAATAAAATGGGAGCACGAGATGCGGAGAGGTGAGAGACAACATTTTGCCCGGTCATGTTTGCTAATACTTTCACCAGCAAGCGGCGAATCATTTCATTTCTCATTCCTCAACCTTTTTTGCTTATATTCGAGCCTCTTCTTGAACAGTTTCGGGGTACAAGCTGATATCGCTCCAGCGAGTAGTCTTCTTAATGTTCATCGTGTCTAATCATGACGAGAGTTTAGGAAAACCGTACGAATAGTCACCTACGTGCGCTATCAGCATGCTTTGAGAATGCACTTAGCGTTCTTCAAATCGCCTCAAAGGATTTTCGGGACCTTGGTGTACTGGTATGCATGAATATCCTTAGGCATTTACCTGTCTATTATACCACTTTACTACTCAGAGATATGGACAAGAATCCACAACAGTGATGACTGCCTACTCTGCAATCTTTCTTTTGAAGGTACAATCCCCTATGTTCAGCAAGCTGTTGTTAACCGTTCGTCAGTTGCTACGGAGCTCAGATACGAATCTAGGCTTGCAATCTGAGTTGCCTGAGGGTGCAGCGCGCGAAATTCATGCTACTATAATAAGGACAGCCGAAGCCTACAATGAAGCTGCCCATCTTTCACCCACTTCGTCCTTTGCGGCCTATCATGCTCGTTTCTTGTGGCACCTCATTCATATGCACCGCACACGTCCGGGGGGTATGAGGGATCGGCCTCATCACGATACCTCTCTCGACCTTCCTATCCAGAGTATGTTTCCCGACTTTGTCTCTGGTTATCGTTGACAGCAAGCGTCAGAGGAGCAAGCGTCGCCATCACAGGCGACACCCTCCCCACATGGTGGTCCTCGAAATCTTTCATCTCACCATGTCAACTATTCCATCACGAGTCCTCAAGAAGGATACCCGGCGAATGCCAATGGGGTTATCTATGGTCTCCCGCTACGCGGTGGACCAGCTCCTTATCCCCCTCCGACTGCCCCACCAATCAATGAATATACATCAGCAGATCACCACTATTATCGCGCCATGTTGTTTGATCTTGGGTTCGGTGGAGAGGAACATCATGTACTGACCAATGCCACGTATGGCGAAGGCTTAACCACTCACTATACCCAATATCCATATGGTCAGGCCAGTTTTGTTGGAAGCTAGCGACGATGTCATGACCAGCCATACTCCGTTTGCCTCGTAGAATTCTGGCTATATGTTGTACTCCACACTATGAGCAACTAGTTACGACACATGTTTTGTACTTTACCTATGTCACTCATCTCCAATAGAGAAAACCACGATTTGTTGACCAAAAGCGATCGCAAGTAACGGTTGACTACGCAGTGCCATGAAATCGAAGTCTCGAATGCGATGCGGGCGGGGTGCTACATTAATGCTGCTAGGCTGTGCGTGCATATAGCCAATATTATGGACATGAAGAACTGCTCCCCTCTTGACGGAGTTGGCGGCAATTGCAAAGTAGTCCGGATTTGTTGGACACCACCTGTTGCACGGTGGTAAACAGTTTGGCGATCTCGTAGGGAACGTACCGAAAAACATGCCCTCCATCCTGGAAGCTAATTCCAGTATGTATGGGCTTGCTTCCATGTAGTTTCGACATGTCCCAAACTGCGAAATGTGGGCCATAGCATCCCCCTACGCTGTAGGTGCAATATTCTGTCACAAATGAGTTTTTCAAAAGCCATGCACATACATGTCGGCATTATCACGACGCCATGCGGCAAAGCCCATGTTCTGAGACGACCTTCCTAGAAGAGAGTTGCTCAGAGCATGTGGCTCGACTAGTTCGACTAATGTTGAGTGCCTCCAACTTCCTTGACTGGTCGAAAGGGGATCAGTACGCCAATCTGTGAGGAAGATGGAGCCACGGCAATCAGAAACGAGAAATTCCTTGCTGCTCCCAGGATGTGAGTTGACCGTGATTAGAGGGTGTGAGAAAGCGATGACATAGGCAGTAGGTTGAGGTCGGGGATTAGGTGGAGAAGAACCGGAGATTTCTGGAGAAGGAACTGCGGAAGAGATGTTGAGAGTCGGTTGGAGATCCCAAACCATGAGCATCTTATCATCTACGGTCGATGAGCGAGTTAACTATCAAGACTGTGAAATTACTTACCGGACACGGAAGCGACGTAGCGTGCGTTGTCTTGATCGTGGCCGCCACAAAAGCACATATCGTTTACTTTATCATGGTGCCCACTCAAACCCCCGCCGAAGGGAAATATGTACTCATTGGCGGAGGCAGATTTTGTCAATAGGTGAAGACCAAAGTCTATACCAGCTGCCGCAATCCTATGAATCAAGTCAAACTTCCACCCTCTGAATGCAGTGTTGGAACGAACTCAATAAGCCAATGATCGCTGCTGCTAGGTGAGAGCGTGCGAGGCGACCATGCTAGCGCGGTTACTCTAGTCCCGATGTGGAAGGAAGCCAATCTGTTGGCAGAAGTTGCAGTCTGGTATGTAGATTTAGTGATAGAGGAGGGGGGAATAGAGGAATTTGCTGACTATCTGGTAGACTTCAACTGAATGCTCACCTCCAAAGGCTAAGAGATCGTACCCGTCTTCATGGTAGCACGAGCGCACCACGTACACGTCTGAACCGTGGTCTATCCTGATGATGCTTCCATCCATGAGTGCTAGAATCGATTCAGTAGTATTGTGTACGGGTGATTAGCTGAACGTGAACTTTTAGCGTTTTCTCACGGTTGCATGCCACTTGACACAACCAGTGCTCGCAAGGGTCCCAATCCATTTCTCTTCCTTGGGCTATTCCTCGCTTCTTGTGGAGCCTTTTACTTTGTCGTGAAACACAGGGAGGCAACGCATCCAGCCTCAAAGCAACCACTGCAGCACGCTCACCCCCTCATTCCACCCCGACAACACGACCGCCAGGACACACACTAGAATACGCCGCATCCGATAGCAGCACCATGACATCAGATGTGGAAAATGTGGCACAACCAGTATTCAACTCGGACAAGGTCACTGTGATATACGTGCTCGGTGGTCCCGGTGCAGGCGCGTTCCCATAACCCTGGAATCCTCCACGATCTAACGTTCGGGCAGGAAAGGGGACTCAGTGTAGCAGACTCGTAGAGACTTTCAACTTTAGTCATCTATCAGGCGAGTCACCGTCTCGCTCAGACTATACCCTTGCTAATCAGTGTCGTTCTCGTAGCCGGTGATCTTTTGCGTGCGGAACAGAACCGGGAAGGTTCTCAGTACGGAAATTTGATCCAGACTTGCATTCGTGAAGGTACTATCGTTCCACAGGAGGTCACCATCAAGCTTTTGGAGATCGCGATGTCTGAAGCGCTGCAGACACGAACAGGTCCCGGGTGGATAAACGACAAAGGTCGTTTCCTCATCGACGGTTTTCCGCGTAAAATGGATCAAGCTTTAACGTTCGAGAAGATGGTATGCCGTTCATCTATGCCTTATCTTGCTTTAGACTCGTTCTCCTCGCAAAGGTCTGCCGTCCATCCCAAGTTTTGGTCTTTGAAGCGGATGAGGACGTGATGATAAGGCGCATCTTAGAACGGGGAAAAACTAGCGGGCGTGAGGATGACAATATTGCAAGCCTCAAGAAACGCTTCCGTAAGCGTTTTCCCCCTTGTATGACGCAAAAATTGATTGAAAATCGACCAGGGACTCACAACGAGCTCTGTCAACCCGTTATTGAGTACTTTGAGGACCAAGGCAAAGTGGTTAAGGTACGGGTTCAGGTCTCTCATAGACAGTTTTCTGATCATCATATATAGATCAATAGTAACCAATCTATCGAGCAGTGCCATGAAGAAGCTAGCTCCGCAGTTCTTAAAGTCTTAGACTGATCCCCTTGTAGTATACCCTGTGGTATGAACAGCCTTGATACATGTAATACAATATAACGAGTTTAGACATAAACAAAGAAATTCCTCGGGGCCATATCTGATCGTCGTGCAGCCATACAAATAGCTCGGCCACCTCTCTCTATTTCAAAGATAGTGCCGTCTGCGCATAGCAGATGTGCGTCTTCGTCAGCTTCGTCCTTGGGGGTGTCAGTGACTGAGCAAACAGGAAGAGGAGAGACGGACAGGTATCCACTCCCAGCCTCCACACCTGAAACATTCAACGACCGTATTGCCACCACCACTCTGCGTGATATCCCCATTCTCTGAATAACATAGGTTGATGTGGTTCCCATCTTGGTATGCTGCAGTGAGGATCGCAACGATCTTCTCTGCGAATTTCACCCTTGCTTGGGGGGTATCCTCTGCGAAAGTTGGATCGCGTTGAGGGCGGACCATCGCTATGTCCATTGAAGCATCCAATGAGGGATTCTTTGATATCGTAGGGTTGATGCGAAACTCAGGTTCCAGTCGATCTACGTTCACGGTAGATAAAAAGTAGGCAAATGGACCATGCACGTCCAATGCCGAATCAGTTTCACTGGAGTTGCCAGAGGGGGCGAAGTCGTCCTTCTGCGGATCATAGGTATGGACGACACCAGACGATGGAACAGGCAAGAGCCTGACACGACTGGCATACCACTTTGTGATGTTCTGCTGCGCCGCAACTTTAAATCGCTCGATGCCAGGTATTTGCTTACGGAGCTTCTCCGAATCCTTGAGGATGGCCGCGTGCAAGGCTGTGGAGGTAACAACGATCGACACTATAGGCCGAGGATCGCCACGGCCATGCTCTGGACTGAGCGAAGTGAAGGATAGAGCCAGTGGTGTTGGTGTTGAGGATGCGAGAAATGCCTCCAAGGATCGTAGTTTATAGGAGACTGTCTCTTGTAACGGAATGGGCCGGAAGAGGGATGCATAGAGCGCGTTCGCAGTTCCGCATGGAACGAGTACCAAGCGGATGGGAAAGGACTGATCTATGGCAAAGGCAAGGTGGTTCACTATTTCGTGAAGGGTACCATCTCCAGAGCCAAGCACAACCGTGCAGTCCCCTTTGCGTCTAGTATCAAGGATACCGAGGAGTCTCATTCCTGCATCCCCGGGCGCGCGCGTGCGGATAATCTCGGCTGGGATTCGGTTCGCAGTGTGGAGGCGGGGAATGACATGAGCTTTAAAGAACTGCTCTGCGGTGGAGTCACCGCAGACAGGATTGTAGACGACAATCACTGAATCGGACATGCCAGCTGGTTAAAGTGACGGCTCAGTAAAGTCCATTGAAACGCATAACTCAGGCTCACAACAAGACGCTTGGAAGTTGGCGGGTGGGAAGTAGTGCCATTGCTTTTTTCCCGTATGCTTTCTTTGCTACGTCGTGTTACTCGTGTATCACCAGCCAGACCATCGCATCGGAATTATCGAACAATGTCCTCTGCTCCTCCAGAGTTCAAACAGTTCAAGTTGGCCCTTATACAGCTAGGCAGCCCCTCCGATCCCACACAAAATCCCACTGAAACAGACATCAAACATGCGAACCTGAATCACGCCAAGGACATGATCAATCGGGCAGCAAAGAATGTCAACGGGAAGCCCGACCTGGTTGTCTTGCCCGTAAGACGGGCCTCCTCCTGTTCCACACTCTCAGCGTCATGACCGACCCTAGGAATGCTTCAACTCACCCTATGGCCATGTACACTTCCCCGTGTACGCCGAAATCATCGGCTATGTGCCCGGGCAAGAGTATGACATTACGCAAACTCAGAGTCAGAGCGTTAAAGTGCTCTCAGAAGCAGCATCAGAAAACCGGATTTGGCTCATTGGAGGTGCACTATCCACCCAGCATGGTCTGACTGGTCACCTTCACGACGAAACAGGTTCGATACCCGAAAGGGACGCCAACGACGGCAAGATCTATAATACTTGCATCGTATTTTCGCCAGAAGGCATGTCAGGATCTCATGTTTCCTCTTTTTCACTCAGACTTTCGCCAGGCAAACTCGTGGCGACGCATCGCAAGGTTCACCTATTTGACATCGATATCCCAGGTCAAATCAGGTTCAAGGTACGCGGACTTTTTCCAGCCTGTGACCCATACTTAATTCTGTAGGAGAGTGAAACGCTGACAGGAGGCTCTTCTACAACGTTCTTTGATACAGGTGGGGACCCATAAACATAGGCAAGGGGTGGTTATGACAACTGACAATAGGTTTCGCACGCGTTGGCCTTGGGATATGCTATGATGTGCGCTTCCCCGAGCTTGCCATGATCGCTGCACGAAAAGGTTGGGTGTGGTATATGGGCAACTGAGAGTGGCACGCTGAGTATTGTTTGACAGGGTGTCACGTACTCATCTATCCTGGAGCATTCAATACGACGACAGGACCCCTCCACTGGGAGCTACTCCAGCGAGCTCGGTAGGCGCCGGCGGAGGTGGGGTACGGTTGACCTGACGCAAGATTCTACACAGGGCTATTGATAACCAAGTCTTCTTTTCGATGTGTAGCCCCGCACGAGATCCAAAGGCAGCCTATCAGGCGGTGGGTCACATTGAAGACCGCGATTCTGGACTCTGATGATTACATACAACAGTACGGCCACAGTATGATGGTCGATCCATTGTGAGTGCTCCACCACGAGCGGTGACCCGACGACTGACATGGAACAGTGGGAAAGTACTTGGGCAGGCTGAGGAGCACGAGGATATCCTGCACTTTGATATTGGTGGGTTTCCTCCTTGGCCAGATAAGATATAACGGACGTTCAACATCTCCCGGAAGATCCCAAAGTGTACCATGCCGCAAGGGCCGGAATACCTGTAACTACACAGCGGCGATTTGATGTGTATCCAGACATTAGCGGAAATGTGCTCTAGATAAACAGCAATCGATGAATGTTTGAACAGCCAGTGACTTCCAAAAGCGGATGTGCAGAAACTTCTAGTACATTCTGCAAATTTCTACTAGTGACAGTAAATATTAGACACTAAAGGGAGCCCATCGATTCACCATTTGTCACTTTCTTCATTCTGTTCCATCCCATCCTTTCTACCATGGTCAGAGAAACGTCAGTCCGTTCCATTTCGCTCTTCTCTTCAACTAACATGTTTTACTTGCAGAAAGTATTACGATCTACTCGAGGTGGCTTCCGACGCCTCCGAGAGCGACCTCAAAAAAGCATACAGAAAGAAGTGGGTACCTTTCACCATCCTTTTTTTTGTGCTCACCTTTCCTCAGAGCGTTGCGACTACACCCAGACAAAGGCGGTGACCCTGAGTTATTCAAAGAGGTGACACATGCGTATGTCCATGTTCACCCCACATTTAAGTTCTGCTGACGCATGTACGCTAGGTATGAGGTCTTGGCCGATCCAGAGAAACGCAGTATATACGATGCTCGGGGGGAAGCTGGTCTCTCGGAACAGGGCGGAATGGGTGGTATGGACCCTCAGGTTAGTCACATCTTTCCTTCCTCTCCATCCCTCAAGTCCGCCCCCGTCCACATATTAGGATCTCTTCAGCCAACTCTTTGGAGGCGGTGGCTTCTTTGGTGGAGGTGGAGGCCGTTCGCAAGGCATTCGCAAGACCAAAGATCTCGTTCACCGAGTCCAGGTGTCGCTCGAGGACCTCTACAAGGGCAAGACCACCAAACTCGCTCTCACGCGAAACGCCCTTTGTTCAAAGTGCAATGGAAGGGGTGGGAAAGAGGGTGCCGTTCGCACGTGTGGCGTGTGCAATGGTCGTGGTATCAAGGTCACCCTCCGCCAAATGGGCCCCATGATCCAACAAATTCAGTCTGGATGTGACGAATGTAATGGAACGGGAGAGGTTATCAACCTCAAAGATCGCTGCTCGAACTGCAAGGGAAAGAAGGTCCTGCCGGAGAAAAAGATTCTAGAGGTTCACATAGACAAAGGCATGAAGGGTGGTCAGACCATCACCTTCGCAGGCGAAAGCGATCAATCTCCAAACGCTCAGTCTGGTGACGTCGTGATCGTTATAGAAGAGAAACCCCACGAAAGGTTCAAGCGTCATGAGAACAATCTCATAACCGATCTCGAGGTTGACCTCCTCACCGCGCTTGCCGGTGGTCAGGTTGCGATCAAACATCTCGATGATCGTGCGCTCCTTATTCGATTTTTACCTGGGGAAGTTGTTAAAAATGGTGTGTCGTGTCGTATTGACGTTGTATAATGCTTGACTTTAATTCTATCAGAATCCGTCAAGGTCATTCGGTCGCAAGGAATGCCATCTCAACGGCATCATGAGCCCGGTGATCTCTTTGTCAAGTTCACAGTTAAATTCCCCGATACCATCGATCCTTCCAAAGTTCCTGTACTCGAGCAGGCTCTCTCCCCACGCATTCCCGTGCAGAATTTCCCTAAAAGTGTCCATCTGGAAGAGGTGGATCTCGAGGAACCCGATGCACGATCGAGAGCTAGCGCCATGGCGGACGATGCGATGGACGAGGACCACGAGGGCGAGCCTCGGGTGCAATGTGCAAATCAGTAGTTTTACAGGGCTGATTTTTCATTTCATATTTCCTGCTAGTACCCTGACGATTGCCCACCTGTGTCTCCACAGATCCGTACGCATCTTTTGTTACATCCCTCGTAATTAATATGCATTAAGGAACATTCCGAGAATCATATCTATTTTCATGAGGTTGTATCCCAGCGGACCTGAGTGCAGTCCCAGGTCAGAGGAAACCTGGGGGCGATAGGTTTCTCACCTCTGGGTTAAGCTTGAAGCCCTCGTAAGCACTGCGACTGAAGAAGCTGACCTCAGTTTCGTTCTCTGAACCCAGAAGTGAGTGACGGGCGAAAGACTGACTTGTGCACATACCAAGACCAACGTCCGCCAGGATCTTAGTATCATCTTCCAGGATCCATTCATCATGGTCCAAATTGATGATTAAATTCGTAGTCTTGCGAAAACAAGCGTGTCAGGAATGCACAGGTGTATTTCCAAGACCAGGAAACTTGCGCACTTTTGCACCGTGCGCCTTTGCATATACCTTGAGAGTGTCTAACCCAACATTAGACAATCGGAAAGAGAATCGCTGGGTGATGTGTATGAACCTAGAACAGCATTGTGGTAAGGCCGCCATGCTAATCCAGTTTGGATAGCTAAGCTATTAGTGAGATCGGAGGTTGTATCCAGCAATAATCGAGTGTACATTGGCGAACAATTTCTTTCAAACCGCCCACTGTGGTAGTTTCAAGGTTGAGTTTGTGAAGGACGAGGCTGCGCTCCGTACGGTATTCGAAAGACTTGATTACACGGACGGTTATCGTGGCCTCCGTCCCTGGAACTGCTTTGTTGGTTAATATGTGCGATATTCCGTCGGACATGGTTGGATTCAGCGTTTCCACGCCCGCCGGTCTGCAGCCTGAGGGTGTTTCTAGGGGAAATGCATCAGGTGACTCGGACTTGAAGTTACTAAGGTCCTGCAGTGTGCACCGAGCGCTCATGCTGCAAGGAGCCTTCATTCCGGCTCTTTAATTGACTACATTCCCATGTTGTTTTCTGCGACGCCTATGAGGAGTAAGCAATGTCATCTACTAGCACTCTGGATCATCCAACTTGACTCTTTGAACGTATCTCGATTCTCGAAGGCAGAACGATTATGTTTAATTTTGTTCATTCAAATGGTATAACTCGGGCTGACGGTCGAGCTTCAAGTGCCGTCTCTGTTGATTCACAGGAATGCTGTTTAGATCTGGCATTCACAGGCGACCGCCGCCGTCTCTCTTCCAAGATACCGTCGACGTTTCTCCGGCTCGAATTCATTCATCTCACACATAACTGCGCACGGTGACTGTCGCAAGGTCCCTCGAAATCTCAGTCTCTCCATGACACATTGTGTAAAGAGCGTTTCTGGATACATTAATTCCCGAGCTCGAAGAACAGCTCAAGATGAGTGATGGACCAAATGTCAGTGCATGTTCTTGGCGCTTCATTGACTTGCACTTGCTTCGTACAGGGTGTTCTCTCAGACTCTCCCTCTCTTGATCATTTGGGGCAAAATGTTTTAAACTAGACTGGAGGCCAGCAATTCAAGCTTCAGCTTCAATCGGGGAGTGGTCCAGGATTGCCCGCAGGGCCTGTTGAACAATATAGATGGACGGAACGTATAGTATGTAGTAAGAAATTAGATTACGGTCTATAACTAATCGCCAGCAAACACTCACTGGCCCTGGGCACGCTACCATCCACCTGGACATCACCCGGCATGCTGTACAAGAAATCTCACTGGATCACTAGCAGCCAACCTCGCGATCTGGAAGCGATCTGGAACAGCCTCCGCAACACGGACATCCGAAGACCAATCCAATCCTTCCTATACAAGGCGATGAATGGGGCCCTCCGGATAGGCCCCTTCTGGTCTGATATCCCAACCATGGAACACCGCGCGAAGTGTTTTCACTGCACCCCCACAGAATCTCTGGAACACATTCTACTTGAATGCCCAAGCCCGGAACAACTTACGGTCTGGGGAAGTTCGTGACATCTGGTCGGATAACCATGGACCCTGGCCTACACCAACCCTCGGCTCGATACTGGGCTGCGGACTGCTAAAACCCAACCCCCCGAATGCTGAACAACCGACTGATTGGAAAACTGCGCCTCCCAAGGATCGTCCTCTCTGAATCCGCCTACCCTCATCTGGACCCTTCGTTGTGAACGGGTCATTCAGGGCACCATCCATTCTGCCCACTCCATACACATCCGGTGGGAGACAAAATCAACTCCCGTCTCGATATAGATCGCCAACTAGCTAAGCCCAAAAGGGACCCTCACCTCACCTCCAAAGTCGACAACACTTGGCACCCCCTCCTACGCGCCCCCCTTAACCTACCACCCAACTGGGTCACCAAACTAGAGGTTTTAGTGGGTATTGACCTGTCTAGGCCCCTGCTTAAGACCGGGGAAACCGGGCAGTGCACACCCCCACCATCATGGGGCGTGCGTAAAGGCATTTTTTCCTCGGACCGGATCGATCAGTATGACCTTCCGCCATAGTGTATTGTGTAGAACTAGACTTGTCAGTTGCTACGCAATAACATTACTCGTCCAAAAAAAAATTTGATTCGCTACGCACTAACTTCAAGTTGTATCTATACCTAAGGTCCTCCGAGTTCAACGTTCAACCATGAATACGAACGCATCCAATGGCTCAGCAGCTCAAGAGACGTCGCGTCACGTTCCAAAAGACCCAAGGAGACTTACAAATCTGAACGAAATCCTCTCGTGTCTGTCCTGGTACCAATCCGAAGAAGCAACACTGTCCAATTCCCTCGCTGAATTGCTTTCCGACCGGGCCTCCATAACAGATTCACTTCGCCGGCTTGAAACCCTTGTCCCTCATCTGAATGACATACGCTTCGAATCTTTACAGCTTAATGAGAAAGTTTCCTCCACAGCGAAAACCGCGGACCACGTCGGTGGGCGGGTGAGGACTCTTGACCAGGAGATGAGCCGCGTATCACAGGCGGTCGATCGAGTGGGGCAGGTGATGGAACTCAAGGTAATGCAATGCATGCTATCTCTAACACACATCTTCCTGGTTCACGTTCTCCAAGTCCTCTCTTTCCCAATTGCACTCTTGCATCGAACAGCAGGACTGGGAATCAGCGACTAGACATTGTGCTCGTGCTATGTCGCTTCCCATCGAAGTCATCTCTGGCTCCTTCGCTGAAACCACCGTGGTACATCAGCTCTTGTGGTTCCACATATACAAGTCTCACATCTCTCTCAGCCAACTGCAGAGAACCATCTCCCTCCTGCGCAGGCACTTCAGGTTGCGAGGGAACAACTTCTATCAATTTTCCTCAAGCAATTTACACGTGCATCACGATCGCGTGACGCGGCGGCAACGAGCCGCTATTTCAAACTGTTCCCTGCAATTGGTTGGGAAACTGAGGGCCTCGAGGCATACGCATCGTTTGTTGTCGACTTGGTGCGAGTTAGGACCCCTATTTCTACCAAAAGTAGGATTACACGCTATCTGTTTGCAATGTGCTCAGTGGGTGTATTAACAGCCTCATCCCCATTGTACTACGTTACCGCTTTGACCGCACTTTTCGAAGGTGTAGCCATGATCATTGACCAGCACCAACCCGTCGTGGAGAAGTATTATGGTTCAGGGAACATGCGAAGTGTCGCCAAGCGGTTGTTGGAGGAGTGTGATCGAGTGGTCCAGAGCACGCTTGAAGCCTGGAGGGAGGATCGAACAATTCAGAGAAAGGTGAGTCACTTTCTGTCTCTATATTGAATGTCGCTCAGCTAGTTCCAGTTGTCAGATATCTCGAATTCAATGGTCCCCATGTCTGCTCCACGAAAACAAGTCTCGGCTACCGTGGAAATGGACGAGATTGACCCACGTGAGATAGACAAGACGTTATCCGAGATCGCCGGAATGAGTGGTCGATGGTATTTGTTTCGAAAGTTCCTCGTGGAACGGTTACAGGTGTGTAGTCATATCGAACGCGTACTCATGATGGTGTTTCTTAATAAGGACAATCTAGGAAGAAGAGGTAACTGTAGACAGTGAAATCGACTCGAATGACCAGAGTCTACAACCTATTTCCAGGTTTTCTAACCCCCACGTGCCTCCTCCGCTGCTCATCGAGCCTGTCGCACTGTTGGATGCGACGTTGTGTCAAGGAGAGTTTGAAGATTTGTTGAGTTCTTGCTACATACCCATGGAGATCTGGTATATCCGCACGATCATTGACAAGGTCTGTCTATAAGATACTGGATTCGAACTATCCCTTGACGGAGTAGCCACAGGCTCAACGCCTCTCCAGTCCTGATCTCTCTCAGACTCCTACCACTACCACCACACCAGATGATGTTTTCTACATCCTGAAAACCGTATATTCGCGCCTATTGTCGACAGGTTCTCTCGGAATTTTGGAACGGACTACTGACCTTCTTAAGGATGTAATGGATCATGATTTCGCTGGCGGTATGAGGAAGAAACTGGATGATGTTTACCGAGTCGGTACCGGTGTCCGAACCGAGAAATCTGAGAGAGAAAGTCGAACATCTTTCCTCGTGCGTTCGTTTGTCTTCTCTAACCCGTCGACTGTCTAATTTATTCTCGACAGGTACTCTTGAACGATCTTGATGTATCCTCCTTGCACATGGAAAGACTCGTAAAGGACATGTTCTCACAGCCTGCCATTACACAACTGTTTCTCGATACCGAACAGGCACAGATAAAAACTATCGTAGCAAGCTTGCTTGCTTCCACGACCAGATTCAAGGCGACCTTGAGAGTAGCTTTTTTTTCCTAATATAACCTTGCGGCAGTGGTCTAATAACCCCTCAGGCCGGCATAGAGCAGTTATTTAATCAATTGATGCGACCAAGGCTGCGAACTCTGATACCCGACATCTACAAAGACGTTTCTTACGTTTTAGACGAAGATGGGTATGCAACCGCAGAATACCAAGACACTGTGAGGAAGCGATTTGTGAAAGTATGGGAGGGTTTGACGAACGGATACAAGGTCAGTTTCATAGTTTTCATTATACTAAACCTACACTGATGAGTAGGATGCTTGCACCGAAAATAACTATCGCATCTTGTTTGGCCTTGCTCTTGACATCATTCTCCGACCATGGGAGAAATACATTTTAACTCTCCATTATTCCGAGGCATGTTCCAAGCTCCTGATCTATTATTCTCCGCTGACGCCTCCACTAGTTGGGCGCGATACGCTTTGACCGCGACCTCCGTTCCATGATGACATATCTATCCTCGCAAACGATATTCGGCGATATTCGAGATAAATTTGTCCGCCTTCAACAGATCTCCTCGTTGCTGAACCTTGATAATGTAAGTTAGGCCTAGTGCTATGACCAGAGCCAATTGTCTCAAGTTCGATTATCAGGATGAAGATGTTGAGTCGTTCTACAGTGGATCGGGCATTTCTTGGACATTAAGTATGCAAGAGGCCAAGGATATCGTCAGTCTAAAGGCTTGATATCCGAATCACTGTCATCGACCTTGTGGTGGGCCAAGCGTTGCGACCGATTCCGTCACTTTTTTCACCGATCCCAGTTGGTTACTGCTATGTGCCTCGTCCATGGTGTAGTGGACCAGTTATGAATACTCTATGGAATCTACCCTTTGACAATTGGCACCTCACGAAACAGTGTCTTGTTTTACAGTCATTTCTGGTTTCATTCAGCCGCCAAAGCTCAAGACTCGGATGGGATACATGCATGCCAAGGTCTTCGAGTAACAATGCATGTTTGATAACGGGTAAACATAGTGCTAGAGTCAACCACGACGCAGAGCATCCAGGCGTGCCTGAAGAGAGTCCTCGTCAGCAACAGCAGCATCACCACCTTGTCGATCATCTCCGTGAGACGGCCCACTTGTTTCTCCGACTGCCACTGGCCTGCGACTCTCGGCTAGGGGTGAAGATATGGCGCCGAGTCCGGTTGGCGCTTCAGTAAACTATATTTCAACAAGTCAGTGATGGTGTAGGATTAACTGGTACTCCATACTTGTTGGGAAAGGTCGACGCCTATTTCATCGAGGACCTGCCTCAAGATCTTGTCGCCCTCTTCCTCTTCCTCTTCGATGTCGTCATCCATCACGTCGTCCACAGCGTCGGACATCATCTCTTCCTTCATATCCATCATTGAGCTTTCCTTCTCAAAATCGTTCATGATTTTCTGGATGGCTGGCAAATTAAGACCCCGATTCATGGAAGCCATAGCCTTCCAACGAGCAGCGGTTATGGGAACTGGGTGACCTTGACGTGAATCATGGGACGTACTCTTGTCGCTCCACGCATGGCCTCCGCCATTTGTTGATTACTACGAAGGGCCTGTATCCTCAAGCCAACGGCCTGCAGCTGTGTCTTCATCCGATAAAATTTCTGAATATATCTTCGTGTGCGAACGAGATCTTTGGCCATGACTTTGCATGCGTTCTACTAGGATAATTGACGAATATTGCATGAAGCGCTGGAGGCCACATACCATCTGACCAGCCTTGGCACTCTTCTTGATATCCACGATGAGTTTCTTTTCACTCTGCTCAAGCTTTGAGCGTTCCCGATCGAGCTCGCGCTGAGCCTTTGTGAGCGCTCGCTGGTGTTGACGCAGCCGTTCCGCGGGAGTGATAGTTCTGCCAAAGAGAGTTTCCTGGGATGAAAATTAGGATGTTTAACAGCATTGAAACTTTACTTACGATGATATTCATGACTGGCGATGTCGAACGTTGAACGTCGAGTTGCAGCAATGACTGCGTTCGACGCTTGAGGACAGCAAAGTATATTACTTATTAGGTAATACTTTTGTGAAAATCATATTCTTATCGGAAAATGTACAGTCCGGAATATGCCGTCGGAAGTCGAAATGTATCGAGCCAGTTAACCTTAACCTTCGTCTCATCATACACAATCACCACCATCCACAATCATGGTATGTTCAAAAGTGTTCTTCCACGCTGTCTCTGACAACATCCATTAGACTCTTGCAGTAGACCTTTTAAACCCTTCTGTTGAACAGGAAAAGAGACAGCACAAACTCAAGCGTCTCGTGCAATCCCCCAACTCGTACTTTATGGATGTGAAGTGTCCAGGTCTGTCTCCCCTCCTATCTGACGATCTGTAATCGTATTCTCACATATCTGTCGACTCATAGGCTGTTTTGCAATTACAACTGTTTTCTCACATGCGCAATCGGTGGTTCTGTGTGGCTCTTGTGCAAGTGTCCTATGCCAACCCACTGGTGGAAAGGCGCGACTGACCGAAGGTTGGTTCTGCATGACTGTCCACCAATGTATTTGCCAATATCACACCATGTCTAGGGTCGTCTTTCCGTCGGAAGAACTAGGCATCTTGACCGACACATCGTCCTTCCACACTTTGATTGTACTTCATCATGACATACTATACGTACTCTCTTTGAGCACCAATGTCAACCCAAAAAAATGCACCTGTATTAGTGCGAATAACTGGCTTGATCCATTGGGTTATGTAATGTACCGCACGCCTTGTCTCGACTATGGATTTGAATCCTATCGGCAAGCACTGTGCCTTGCAGTCGTGCAATGTTCTTGACTTCCTGCCCATTCAATGCGGCTGTTTGAACTGGTTTTGCAAGCTTCATATCTCACCAGACCTCCATCACTGTTCCTCTTTGCAACAGCATCCATCCGAGTTGTCATCGTCCACTTCGCTGCGCTCCAAGTGTGCCTCGTTGGGGTGTAACAATTCTCCCCTCGAGACTGGGGCAACTTCTGTTGACCCTCTTCCAAAGGAGAGCGAGTCCTGCGGGACGGTCCAAAGAGGTTGTCCCGGCTGTCGGCTTTCTTTTTGTGTTCAGTGCGTTCACAGTCAGCGTATCGCGTGCGTCGATATCTTACATGACTCATAGTCACCGTCACATGCAGTCACACTCATGCACCGGCTTTACTAGTGCCGTAGGGCAAGATGATACGAAACACGGAGTTGCTCGTACCATTTTCGCCCAAAAGTTCTTGGCACCTGGTGCTTCCCACACCCCTGTTGTGGTGCGTCAGCGTAGGAATCTTCCTCCCGATTCCCAAGGACTTGTGCAGCTGAAAGAGGTTAATCTGATGAAATTGCGTCACAAAGCGGTCCCTGGGGATCCAAAGGACAGAGGTTCTATGGTACCCATCGACCAGCGTCTTCATGCAACCGTACGTCTTGAGGTCATCGGCAAATCAGCCAAGGAAATCACCTTATGGTTCCGAAAGGTGATGTGGATTCGTACTAAACCTTCGTTATCTAACGCTCCGCAGATAATGGTCGCGGGTAGGGCACTGGACTTAGTCGTCCAACACTTTGGCATTTCCCATACACCTTCTGTGAGTTTCTCCACTGTTTATGACGACTCGGACATTTATCATGAGTCAGACATTCTATTTGAAGCAATCATCCGCGGAGTCTGGGGGTCGAGTGCTGCAGAATCATTTGGAATTATCAGCGCAACTAGAGGATGGATCTACAGTTGTGTTGACCGACTCACCGTCAGATGGATAAGTGTGCCCGCTTGATACGCCCTAGATCTGCCTACGGTCACCCATTGTACTTGCAGAAAATCGCGTGGTATTATCGGATACTACGAAAGTCCGAAGAAAGAATACATAATGTAAACAGGTAGCAAGCGCTAAATCCATGCTAGAACCAGAAAGGACCACAGAGAGACAAGCAACCATGAGTGACCCGCTATGCGACAAGAGTAGCTAATCGACGGAGGTGGGGCACGTTGAGGTATGCTGGAACATACGTTTCAAGCCCTGAAACCTCACGAGGATACGGAGGCTCAAATGGTCCAACTTCCTCTGTTTCTGGTGAAAGAAGGAGATGATCGTTACGATCATTTGCTTGCACTCTAGAGGCAACGACGCGGAGAATTTCAGGAGAAATGGGGTTCTGGAATGGGTCGGGTATAATCGCAGTATTGGATGAGTGGAACGCCGTAGACCCACCTCGTATTCTGCAACGTAATAGTTCGTACACATCCTTTGTATTTGCATAGGACTGAGCATCCAGCAAACGTCATAAATAATCTCAATATCGGCAGGTGTTGCCTGTATTCGAAATCAGAAGCTTTCTCGAGAATGACGGGGAGCTTTTCACCGACTTTTTTCAGTTGTAACAACTTGATAGCTTGCATTAAATGTTCCAAGTGAAGCGTGCCCTCTGGCATATCATGCGACTTGCACCATTCTTCTATCCGTGTGATATTATATTGAATCTGCATGGCTAACAAACAAGACAAGATCAACACAGCATCGAGGAAAAATCAAACACACGAAATACCTCGCTTCCAGGAAGAGAAGTTTCTTCTCATCAGAAGGTCGTTAAAACTCGTGACACCAATCAGTTTGAGCAGTTCAGTGAGGACTTGTTGTACCACAGAATCCTCCATGTAGTAACTCTTCAGACTCTTCCAAACCTTGTTGAGTAGATTCAGGATATCGTCCATACTATAAGCTGGCTGGCTGTTCGTGTTAAGGATACGAGTGAACAATCGTCCACCACCATCACTCGAGGTGAATCCTGGAAGAGACTGGCTTTCAATTAACGCAGGAATTACCATCTTGGAAAGACGTTTCTTGGTCTCTTGCATCCACGTGTGGTAGACGTTGTACTCGAGACTACCAAGGTCATGTTTCACCACAGTAACCAGGCGTTCGTAATCATTCCAGTCGAATTCGCGAATGGCATTTTCTTCCCCTGGACCAATGCCTTGTACCATGTCACTTTCTGCGACGCAGATGAAGGAAAGCATCTCATGAACGTTAGAAAGCCAGAAGATGCCCGGGATAATGGCGTCCTCTCCATTGAAAGACTATCGAGTCATTAGAAAGGGACGGATAATTATGCAAGAGAACGAGAACTAACCATGACATGTGCCTGGATAGCCTCCATGACATTGGCTAAGAAGCGCTCGCTTTCTGGGATGAGGCCGTACTTCCACATCTCGTTCGTGACAAGGCTTATGAGATTTGCCGGGAAGAGAATTTCCTTCACAGCAGACGGATTTGTCGTACTGGGTGCAGGAATCTTCAAACCCCGAACTAGTCCTATCAGAATGTCTTCGTCCAACCGCTTAATGTCCTGCATAAGTCTGATTTTCTCTTCTGCCAAATCATCATAACTGCGAAGATCAGCTACGCCATTCGTCCGTACTCGGAGAACGTTATCCTCCGCATTATAAGCAACAGAGACTGCTCGCTGGCCAAGCGCTTGACTCCGCTTAACACCAATCATTAATTCATCCACAGATGTACGGTATTCGGAGGGGCCGAGCTGAAGAACGCCTGCAGAGCTGTGCCTTCGTTGGTGGCGGTTGGGATGGAGGGGAGGAACCAACGAGATACCATTAGGACCATTCGCGTCGGGGATGCGGAGGGCAGGCACGAAAGTAGGGGATGTCGGGGGTTCTCGAGTGCCCCTCGTCAGGGCGTTGTAAGCATTGGCGCGATTGAGTTGCTCGCGCAAACTGCTTACTTCATTCTTGAGGGTAGCAATGACAGAAACATCCTCTGTGGATCTCATTGGAGAAGTAGCAAATGCTTTCTCTTGCGACTGCAGCTGAGCGGCCTGTGTGAGCACTTCATTGGTCAAGCGCTGGATCGCCTCCTCCTTTTCTGCTGCTTTAGTGGTCGCATCTTCCAGGCGTTTTTCGATGTCAGCTTTTGCTTGAAGGAGCTCCTCGCGCCGAGAAAGTTCTGCCTCTGCACTCTGCAACGCAACTTGGAGAGACTTGGCCTTGGCATCCGCCTCCTCATGTTTCGAACTCCATTGTTGGATCTGTTTCTCAAGCTCCTCAAGCTGGCTCTGCAAGGCTTTTTTCTCTTCCGTCCGCTTCTGGAGCGTCTGAGTGAGTTCCACAACTTTGTTCTCAAGACGGTAAGAGATCTCCTTGAATTTGGACACCGAGCGCGCTTCAGCCTTGAGGATCTTCAGTTGCTTCTTGGCAAGACGCCGCCTGACACAAGACTGGAGGTAAACCACATGTCTAATATCAGATCGATAGGAACGGCGGTACAGCCTATACGACGTTCGTCAGGCTGTCAAACAAGAAAAGAGTAATAAGGAACATACACCCCGCGAAACAAGGATTGCAACAGTACGGCTGCGTGTACGGTCCGTGCCTCCTTGTGTGCTCGCCGAGTCTGTGCACCACGAACATCTAAATCCCAGTGAGCCAAGTCTACGCGGTAACCACCACAACTTACGACTCTGTAGAGCGATGACTGCCTGACGAACTCGGAGAAACCTGGACCTTCGAAGGAACCGTCGAACGCCGGTCTGTAACCTCTTCGCGGCAACATCCTTACGCATTGCCTCCACCACTCGCCTTGCCAAGATACCACGCCACCATGTCTGAATTTTGATTGTAGCGCTACGGAGCTCTTGGTACCTCTTGACAGCCATGCGACGTCGCATATTTTTTTGGATGATTGTGACGAGAGCGTTAAGTCTTTCAGATCTGAGAGACTCGAGCGCAGCAAGCATACCCGCTCGGAAGAAGATTTTGGTAAGTCCACTTTGATATTTGTCGGAGTCGTTAATCGTCTTCTCCAAGATCAGCGAGCAGAGGAGCTTAAGTTCCAATCTCTGTATCATAGGTTGCCAATCTGCGGAAGGGACAAGCATATAATATCTAAGGAGCAGATTAAGTCAGGCATGCGAAATCGAGACAATTGCGCACCGTTCCGCGAACTCCTCGTATGTCCACCGAGAAGGGTATCCTGCACAACTGATACGAATCGTCTCCAGAACGCCACAAGCGCGAAGTTGACCCAGGACTTGAGAAGGTACAAACTCCCATGGTTTCTTAGCCTCATTCGGTTTGATGCATCGGATATAATGGACGTTCGTAATGCTGAGCGTGTCCATCAATGTGATCAGGGATGCCTTGAATATCGAGCCTTGTGTGGGTTTCTTAAGGGCCGCACGTGGCTTCTTGGCACCGGATGTTGCTGTCGTGGATGCTACTAGTGTCGAACGACCTGGATCAGGTATGATCGACGATCGACGAGATCCACCACTGCCCGAATCAGAGAGGGAAGGAGAACCAGGGTGGGGAGGATCGCTGGACTTGTCCACGGACTTGACTGAGCCCAAAGCGGTATCCAAAACTTCCTTCAAAAAAGGATTTTTCGTTGTTGCCAATAATACCATATGTTCATCCGGTACTGTATCCCTATTCTTCTCCAGAAATCCATCAACTTCATATGTGACGTCAAGCGCGTAATGTGCAATCGTGAATGAAGAGTTCCCAAATCGAGGTTTTTTGAAGACCGCTTTATTGGCCGGCTTTGACAGTTGCGCATTCAGTTTCTGCAAGAAAGAAGCATCGCTGCCTGAGGGTAAGCGAGATTCCTCGTCAAGGAGAGCAAGGACTCCAAGCTTGCCCTCGATGACATCAATACACGGCTGGTTGTCTGAGAAATCGATAAATGTCCAATTGATTTGTTCCTTCATGTACTCTTCCTGTTCAAGCTTGAACACATGCGAGTTAAACTGCAAGCAAGAACATCAGAACCAGCCACGGCGACCTCAATACAACTCGCCTCCTGTTGTAGTTTCTCATTAGCATAATTGATGCTAAACTGCTCAAAAGAATTCTGAGTAGATGTGAGCTGGTAAGATCCTCGCACACAAAGGGGCACCACCTTTTGGAAGTGTTCGAACCCATATATATCCAGCACACCGATGAACATCTCTGCACGTTCAGCAGCATCGCCATTCTCTCCGGCCAAACTTTCGTTGACAATTGCGACCAACCACTCGAATAGGCATGCGTATACGAACTTCGCCACACTATCCCTGACTACCGTCGCCTGCGCGGCATTCAGAGCCGTGACGATTTTTTCGGAACGCGTAATGATCTGCTTCTTAATCGTCCATTTCTTGAACTCAGAGAGAGTAACACCTAAAAACCGAGTAGCCAGAATAAGAGCAGGGTCTTCTTCATCAATGGAAGATTCATTTCGAGCCTGGGTAACCTTAACGTTTCCAAGATGTAGAAGAGCAGAAAGAAGCCTGAAAACGGCCCACTGCTTTTCAACACTGATTCCGACAGTCGAAAGCGCTTGCTGAGTTCCGCGGAATTCCTCGACATCATCAACTCCTGCAATAGGTGTTGAAGTTGGACCACCTTGCTTGAGGTAGTGGAATTTCGTAACGTCAGTGTCTAGCCCGAGGTCTTTGCGCTCCTTCAGTGGCGCGCCTGCGCACAACTGATAAAAAATATGGTAATTTCGTTCCGTAGTTGGTTGGAAGACAACGCGCGACCGCTCTAGAAGGTACGTGCGAATGCGCGCACCAACGATTTCTGGTTTTCCGTCAAAAAGAATCTATGAAGTGGTCAGTTGGGCGGATAACCAAAGTCAATAAGAATCGAATAAACCTGGATATATTTTCCAAAACGAGACGAATTGTCGTTGCGTGTTGTTTTCGCATTTCCGAAAGATTCGAGGATCGGGTTGGTAGCCAGGATTTGTCGTTCTATCTCACTTGACTCATCTAGCGACAACTTTGTCTTGCCCTTGGCTCCAGAACCAGGGGGGTTGACAGAGGCGATGTATCGCATGATGAATTTAGCCTGAAGGGACGGATGTTGGAATAGAGGAAGATTGGGCGTCAAAGACAACATACCGACTCGGTTTTACCTGCGCCACTATGAGTTACGTGAGACAAGGAAGGTCAGACCAAAGAAGGAAGAATACCTCTCTCCAGACACGATGATAGTTTGACCCACGCCTTCCTTTGCCATGGCAGTGTACGCGTCCTCTGCTATGGCAAAGAGATGGGGCTCCAGTTCACCTCTCTTTCGACCACTGTAGGCCTGAATAAGTTCCGGGCCATAAAGAGTGACACGTTGGAAGGGATTGACAGCGATGAGGACGATGCCGCTATAGGTGTATATGCTGTGTTGACCATAACGATTGCGAATCGTGTGCAATACTGCATAAAAGGTTAGGACAATGATTGAAAGGGATGTGATCTGGATGGTAATACCTGAAGGCTCATTGAGGTGAGAAAGGGTGGCCAAATCATCCGCGGTTTCTAGCAACGGAGGATTCCGCAATGGAGGAAGACCTTCCTTGCCATCCTTGATGTCCTTCCCGGTTGTATTGATGACAATTTCCTAATGAGAGGTGGAATGGTAGGGATGAGAGGATGGCGAGATCGACGCGTACCTTCCCTCGTTCGTCGAGGAAGACGAGTTTGATGGCGTCGTCATTGCCCTTGGTGACACTGGTAACCTCTGCGGAAATCCAAGCCTGTTCTTTGTCCTCGAACCAGACTCTGGTCCCCTTGCTGTAGATGTTTTCGGCCATTCAAAGGGCCAGTCGTGGTCGTGGTCGAGAACGGTTTGTCCGTCCAATGTCTCGTGACGTGACTACCGTGACAACATTCTCACAGCCACGTGTTCCTATATTGGTCACATGACTGAATTCGCTGTTGTTTGCTCAGGCCAAACATTACATAATTCTCTGACCACAAAACAAACGCGTTCGGACTTTTTCAGAATTAACTTGTTCTCGCAACCTTTTCCGATGAGTCGCGCTGACCAACTTGATACCTTCGTCGCCCAGGTACTCATTCTTGCCATCCTGCATCCACTGCCACAGAGCTTTCCGCCGCTTCTAACCAAAAGATCCATCCCGGCTGGGATGATTTCTAACCCTAAGAATTTGCAGGTCGGCGAGGAACATAATCTTGCCTGTGGGTCAGCTGCGACATGGAATGGCGTCGTTAGCAGGCGGGATTGGTCACTTCTGCCGCAGGATCTTGGCTTCTTTGTTGCAGGATGGTTGTTTGTTGCTGTCTTCATTGTCTGCCATGATGCCTTCTCGAAGCGTCTCAACATTTCTCCGGCACGCATTCATCTCGGTCCAGGCCGCGTTTCTTTGTCCACGCACGTACAAGTATCCCCCTTGCATCATCTCGGGATCCCTTTGACGTTCCAAAGACACGACGTGCAGAAAGTGGATGCTTTCATTCTGTCCAGCCAACGTGCAAAGAAGGGCAAGATGATGCCGGACGGGCGAGATACTCCGCGTGTCACAGGATGATGCAGCCCCGAATATGAATGCTAGAGATATGTCGCTGTTTTCTTATGCTGTGGTCGGGGGCTGAGCAGAGCACGGACAGACAGTGACTAATAGCTGTCTACAACATATGGCATAGGCTACGCACAGGGCACTTTCGCTCGCCTCGCCTATTCGTCATTCTCGAGTCCTTGCATTTGTTATAAAACACCCTCATCTGTGTTGACCCACATCATTCAGGCCTACGCACGTGTTCCTCAAGACCTTGGTCTTTGACCTCCCCACGAAGAGTAGGTAGCTCTGAGGGGCTAGCCTACTCTATCCTGGTGCTTTCAAGTCTTCGTTGTGCACCATGGGCTGTGCTGTGCTCCTTGTTGTCTCCTTGGGAGTCACACGGAGAGCATTGGTATTGGAGTCCTCAAGCGCCAACGTGCGTAACAACTCGACATGGTTTCAAGGTGGCTTGCGACGTGGAGACCAGTCTGGATTGCACCTGGCTATTGAATGTGGTACGCACAGGAAGCGCTCTCGTGACTTCCGTGTTCGGTTCGCGAAACTCAGCTATCCCATCATCAGCCTTTACAGACGCGGCCCGCCCACCCCCAGTATACTTCGACCCAGCCACGTGCCATTTACGCGGTTCCGATGCGTTACATGGATGTCCTGTAACCGGTTGCATTGAGTTGATCTCCTACATTAGGAGAACGATTAGTTCTTCAAGAACGAGTTCCGTGCAATGATGGCCAAGACCTGTCTTCGATCGTTGCGAACTACCTCTGAGTCTGGCTTTCTACTCCCTGGCCTGCTTCCCGGTCAGCGTGGTTTCTGGTGATCTACACGGCATATCCAACGGGCGCCGTTGTATCTTATGTCGTCCTACTCGGTTCGCTCACTTTTGTCTACATTCAAGGGCAAGCATGACCATCTTAGTCAATTCCTTTCCTCGCTGAAATTGCTTCTTCCATGGGAGAGGCAACAGAGATTCGCTCTCGAGGGCAGCGGGACTGGGTTGTTCTGAGATGGATATGTGGACTTTGAATGATGTGACTATGCACAGAGAGGACGGTTAACGATGGCATTGGCTATCAGATCACGGACGCGTTGTACTTGGGCCAGGGCACACACAGAATGCAAGACAGGAAGTAGCCAGCACCTGTGGATACAGCGAGCTGTCGCGTGAACAGATTCTTTGTCTGTAGGCAGTCAACACGGAGCAGCCAGGTGGCAGGGTGTAGGGTGGCATTCGGTGGAGCGATGGCCGATGCGAGTGGACGTGTGCACCCCCCGATCATGCGCGGTGTGCATGGTGGGGATTGGGACCGGAGTGGGGGAAGGATAAACCCTTGGAGACTGGGAACTGGGCTCGGTCTTGCAAACGTCATGGTTGTGAGCCCTGGAAATGATTGTTGATGGGGGGTCGGCGAGGCAGTGAATTGCCAGTGACCCAGAGATGATCCCACAAATTTTTTGAGCCTTGTCGTCGTCGTGACGCATATTGTAATCGTGGTATTGATGTTGACGTGTGTTGTGATTCAAGTTGGTCGAGGTGTAGCTTTTGTGCTAGTACGCAATGTCAATCCATTCAAATTACCAGTGACCGACTTCATCTTCTTCGGACGGACACGCCGTGGCTGACGACGACGACGACGACGAGCACGGGTCATGGACACGTTCTTCAACAGGAAGAAGCAGCGACCACGGAACTCGTCTCTTTCAGCCCAGGACTTGGCTGACTCGGTTCCATACGACAAGCTGCCCTCGCTGACCCGCTCTCCCATCCCAGTCGCCACCGTCTCTCAAGGCCTGCGTGGCGGCCCCGCTACTTCTGTCATATCTGCACCCCTCACAAATCCTACACTCACCGCCAACGGCACAGATCTCAACCTCAACTACCGTGCAAAACTCGAGAAAGACAAGATCACCCCTGCACCTTCCACAATTAGACCCGATTCGTCTTTCAGCACCGCAGACACACCCACGCTTTACAACGAGTCTTTCGCATCTTTCCCTGGAAAACGTCCAAAGACACCCACTTCTCACAAACTTCGTAAGAGCGAAGCTTCCACTTCTTCTGGTCGCAGAAGTCCCACAGGCTCCGAGCTCGGCCCTGTCCCCATTCCTCCCTCCCCCTGCGTCGCAGGCTCCGTGCTGCGAGCTATACATGCTCAGGACAACTCATCATCTCGCTTCTCAAGCTCCACAGCTCACTCCGACAGCCACTCTACTCATCTTTCCCATATCTTCCACAAGCCACACACCGAGGAGTTTCATTTTCCTCGCCCAGATAATGACGAAGACATCGAGACCCTCTTCGTTCGTGTCACTCAGCAGCGCGATCTCATCAACGTAGACAACCTCTCGATCAATCAGAAGTGGAGCATAGTCTATGCCGCGGAGCAGGTCCGATGGCAAGAAGAGCGAAATAGAAGCGACCAGGCTCGCAAGCAAGGTGATTCAGCTGTCAATTTATCCGGCGAGGGCTCGCCGGAGTGGTATATACGCAAGTTCTTGGACGGAACCATCACCTCCAAGCAAGTTTCTAGTGTCTGGGTCTCGCTACGCGGGCACGAAACTAGGTAGGTGAATGCTGCCACATCTTCACTTGTCGCTCACGCCTCTGTTAGCTGGCTTGATAATTTCATCGATCTCAGAGGCACAGCAGTGTTGGCACAGTCCCTCGCGCAGATCAGTCGCAAGCCCAAAAGGTGACCACCACCTTTTTCCGAAAGCGGAACAATTTACCTTTATATATCCAGGAATCAATCTGATGTAGCACCGTTAGAGCAAGAAATCGCCAAATGTTTGAAAGTCATCTTCAACAGTACTGTAAGACAGCTTGTGGCTTGCGTATCCCAGCCATCTCATGCAAATCACAGTTTCGTGTTCGGGAGGCCATGAAGATCCCCAATATCGTCACACAAATAACTTCCGCTCTCAATTCCCCTCATCTCCCTACCCGTCGGACAATCATAGAGGTCTTGTTGTCGATCGTTCACTGTAGCAGAGAATCCCTGGATCTTGTCTTTCATGGTCTAGCATCCCTCAGTCAGGCTAACAGCGATTCGACTGGCTGTTATGATTATTGGTTTCAGTCGCTCGAATATGTACTCCGAGGAAGGGGTAAAATGGGTAGTCTTGTTGGTGCCAGTGACGAATACAAGCGCACCGGTGGCGATAGCGGGATATTCATCGATTACGCTGTAAGGTTACCTTTTCTTCCCATCACTCCTTCCGTCGCTCATGGGCTGGCCTCAAGCTTCTTAATATCGCCCTGATAGTTCACATCATGGACGTCATGGACGACCTCGACGTTCGCATACACCACCGCGCTTTGATGGATTCTGCAGGTCTTCCACGCATCGTCGCCCTTTGTCGCGAGCTGGGCATTCCTGCCATGGAAAAACAACTCAGCGAGCTTGCAACGATGCTCGAGGAGGACGAACAACACCTGAGAGAGCGCCAAGATGCCGTCACCTTGGCCAGCTTTTCCGATCCAGAAGATATTTGGAATGCACTATGTTCACGGATGGAGGGTTCGCACGCAAAAGATTACTTCCTCTCTATGATGCGACATCTGTTATTGATTAGGGAGGAGGGCCCGCAACTCGTCTATCATTATCGACTCTTGGATTCGGTGGTCTCAGATGTCGTTATGGACGGAAAATTGGCCACAGCCGAACGAAGAATTGGACATTCTGTGCAACGACTGATTGCCCTATTGAACGAATCTGACAGGCTCCAAGTGGCAGAGACCGAGGTTGCCGAAACTCGTGCTCAGGCTCTCCGTCTAAGACTCGAGAAAGAAGCACTCGAGGAAGAGATGTCGCAAGGACTTGACGGACTTGTCGGCCAACTCAAAGACAAGGTATCGCATCTTGAACAGAAGCTAGTCACTGCCCGCGAGACGACTTCTCGACTCCAAACTCAACTCGAAGTGCAAAAGGCCGGGTATGAGGAGCAAATCGCGCAGCTCGAGGCACAGATCATGGAGTTATTCAGGATGCTGAAGGAGGTTGGAAGAGGAGTGGATAAGATAATTGAATCGAACACTGGGTCCATGGATCGGAAGACACTCATCGACGTGTTAAACAGACATCTAGAGCGGACGAAAACAATCAATATCCTTGAGGGTAAGGGTCGGAGAAAGATAAAAGCAGGTAGTGGGGAAGGTGAGGATGGGACTGAGGTGTCGGATCAGGATTCGCGAGATGCAACACCCAGAAAGACCGACATAAGAAGAGGAGACAAATTTGATCGCGGTCGACCAAACGGGACGATGACGAAATCGGTTCGAGTATCGACGACATACGGTGGTCGCGACTCCCAATTCATGGATGCAGATGAAGCATATGTGCGTGAGCAGATTCAACACCAGCTTGTTGCTGGCGTTAAAGTTGTGAGTTTGTGCGTCGGGGCTTGCAGCGCTGCTAATAATGTTAAACAGCTCTCTCCCGAAGGTGGTCACATGGCCAGTCCTCGCAGTATTAGAGGCTCTCCAAGGCGAACGAACCGAACAATAGCCGGCGAAGACACACCTTCATCTCGATTGAACCGTCCTAATAACCTAGTTGTCCCGCGTCCCGATGATTCCTTCGATCATAGTGACCATGATTCGTCTTTACGGGGTGATGAACATGATGTTGAGAGTGAACACGGACAATCGACTCGTAGTGGGTTTAGTGCCCTCACTGACGACACCCACCCTACGTCTGTCAGCCCGGGAGGCAGTTTTACTGAAAATTCACATGCTCCTCAACCGCAATTACTCTCTGAGCAACTTGCAAAACGACTCCACGCACACGGGCGTGCGCCATCAATGCCAGACGGCGGTGCCACACCACCCCTCCCGACACTCGCTGAAGAGTCGGATTCGGTAGACACCTCTTCATCATTGCCGCCTCCATCGCCGCCTCCTCCACCCCTTCCCGCCGCTCTGCTAGGAGGAAGTCCACTGCCACCTCTGTCTAATGGAGCGAATGATGATGATGAAAGTCCGCCGCCGCCGCCGCCGCCACCACCACCACCACCGCTACCTCCTCCTAACCCGTCTTCAAGTGCCTCGTTGCCGCCTCCTCCGCCTCCTCCGCCGCCCCCCCCTTCTACGAGAGGAATTGCCTCTGCCTCAAGCTCCGCTCGTGCGTCCATGCTTCTCGGCGCTAACCTCTCTGTTATGCTCTCTGCCCGCAAGGATATGCCTTATACACCGGGCATCAAGATGAAGCAGCTCCAGTGGGACAAGCTCCCTCACCAACAAGTTGCTAAAACGCACTGGAGCGCCGATGACAGTCAAAAGGAGCAGGAAATGTTGAAGAAGCTACAGACTGACGGTGTGTGGTTGGAGATGGAAGAAGACTTCAAGGCTAAGCAGTTAATGATTAACCTATTAGGTGGGTTTTTTTTGAGACTAAAAAGTCAAGGCTACCTTGACACGGAACCTTTATACCTGACCTACCTCAATAGCTCGACAGAGACAAGCTGAGCTGAAGAGTGTTCTTGACCCCCAGACCAAGAAACGTGTTGGTGCGTCTTTCAGTACCCCATCATACAAAATATAGTTACATTGCTCACACACACCCAGAAATCCTTATTCAGCGGGTCAAAAAACTAGAACCAGAAGAGATTGCGCGACGGATACAACAATTTGATCAGGAAACATGCACGGAGGTTTTTCTCAGTGAACTGAAAGGTGTCCTGCCGACCCCTGAACAGGTACGAGTCGTAGTACAAAACCATAATGCTCTGATGCTAACTTTTTCTCAGGTTGGCAAGCTCAATGTATATCGGAATGCTGAGTTTGAAGAGCTTGCTGGTTTGCACGCGTCAGACCGCCTCATGGTGAAACTTATTCAGATTGAACGACTTGGTCCGCGGATAGAGAGTATGCTTTACAAATGCAAATTTGAGGAGCAATGGCTACTTCTTGATGAGGTAACAGCTTCGATTATTCTTCGTTGCATGACTGAGCATGTTTGTAGGGTGCCAGGAAAGTCAGTCAGGCTAGTGAAGCGTTATTGCATGCCAAACAGTTCAAAGAAGTGCTCAATGTAACTTTCGCCTCCATTAATAAGTTCGGTCGTTGACTGTTCCCTAGCTCATCCTCATGATTGGTAACTATATGAATGGTACTGGCATCAAAGGTGGTGCGTTCGGTTTCCGTGTTAGCAGCATCAACAAGGTTTGCGGTGTACTAGTTGTTACCATTTTTCGTTCTCATACCTCAACCTCCGTGCAGCTTGTCGATACGAAGTCAGTCAACAACACCACTCTGCTGCATTTCCTAGAAAGGACTGTTCAGAAACACTTCCCTGACATGGAGGAGTTCCTTAACGAGCTGAATAAACCGGCGGAAGCCTACCGAGGTTCGCATCGGGCACAATTCACCTAGGTATCTAATGTCTCCCATAGTTAATGTGCAGGACGTCAGAAAAGACCTCGTTGTCCTCCGAGACGGTCTTAAGCGCATACGCCAGGAACTGAACGATCATTACGTCGATGTGGCCCAGAATGACGGCTTTAGCATGCAGATGTGGCAATTTGTGGGAAAAGCCACTGCGAAGCTAGAGGACCTTATCGATGATGTCAACCATGCAGAAAGTACCTTCACCGAGGTCGTTGCGTACTATGGGGAAGACGACAAAAACACGACATCAACAGAGTTCTTTGCGATATTCAAGACCTTTGTTACGTCGTACAGAGTGAGCCAGTAAATTCCATCTGTGACGGACGACTTGACAGTACCTTCTCAGAAATGTATGGCGGAGAATCAAACGGCAGCCGAGGAAAAGCTTGCGATGGAGAAACGCAAGCAGGCAATGGCAGAGTCGAGGTCACACAAACAGCATGTTCAAGAGGACAACGCAGTGCTGGATAACTTACTAGAACAGTTGCGCAGCGGGGAGCCAACTCGCAAGGCACGTCGAGCTCGGCCAATCCCAGAAGCCAAACCTACTATGTCGCTCATTACCAACGGGACTGTCGACGCTGCGTACATCGCGCAAAACATGTTACTTGAGCTTCAAGCGGATGGCTTTGGTGCAACGAGCTTACCTTCGTCCCCGACATCCACAGCGCCGAGACGAAGGATGAGGAGAAGGACACCAGGACTGATGAGCGAGGCTAGTGACTCACAGTGCGAGGTGGCATCGCCTGTGGTTGGATTTCCCGACCTCCCCTCAGTATCAGACTTCGAGCTGGACACAGAATCGATCATGGACCTGACATGACATTATTTGATCTTATTAGCGGAATGTACGTTTCTATCTGTATTGTATCTGCTTGCATAGTCCTGCCTCATCTACAACTTGGTGCCGCACGGCGAGCATACCAAACTTTGATTTTGGAATGCAGGTGTTGAATGGTGTCGAATCCGTGTGGTTCTTTCACCACTCACGAGATGTTATCTTTCAACTTGTTAGGCCTCACCGTCGCCCTTTGCGGTGTACTTCATGTGTCTCCTGTGTCAGCACAAGCCAACAGCACACTAGTCGAGATTGAGGCTATCAAAGCCCATTTCACCCAGTCAGGACTAGTCCCGGCGTTCCTACCGCAGTTCACCCCAAGTGCTTTCCTCACCGTTTCTTTCAAAGGTCTTGGGAGGGTCGCCATTGGTCAAATTGTATCCCAAGAACGTGCGCAAGTCGCTTGATTCGGCGGGGCGCCACCACAACTCACCTGGTTTGTTATGTAGAAGTACTGTATGAACCGAACCTGTCCGTGAAGGCTGCCAACTCGTCCGCGCTTCAAGGCACGTACACTATCATGATGGTTGACGCAGGCCCTCCCGGGGCGGACCAGAGTCATGGTCAACGACGACACTGGCTCGTCAACGGAGCAACTATTCCTGGTCTGTCGTTTGTCCCGTATACGAGGGAGGACGCTGATCGTCACATCCAGGGTCTGTAAATTCAAATGTGTCCATGGTAGGGGCCACGATGGTCACCCAGTACATTCCCCCGAATCCTCCTGTGGGGGATGGACCACATAGGTCAGTCTTTTGTGTGGAGACATCTACAGGGGAATAAAGGTTGATGCGTTACTTTCAGATACGCACTTCTCGTGTTCGCACAGCCGGCTGACTTCCTGCCCCCGGTCGACCTCTCTCAGACGAACACAGGTGGGGGTATCTTCGTGGTCGAAGACTACGTTAGGGTGAGCTTCTTGCAGATTGCGTGATTCCATGGAAGCTAAAATGGGATTTTAGTTCACAAAGTTGGGCGCTATAGTCGCAGTGAGTACGGCACGCCTATAATGGAACGTTGAGCCGATATTATCCTCCGTAGGCATCCTACTTCACCTGTCAGCGAGGGTCCCCAACGGCCACTCTCCCACCTACAAGTGTAGTAGTTTCTGCAACACTTCCCGGGTGGAATGGTGCAGTTCAGTCAACAGGAGCAATGGCACAGAAAGCAAACGCAGGACTGAGCGCAACGCGCAACGCTTTGGCTCTCTTGCTGGCTCCAATTATGGGGTTCCTAGCTTTGTGATGCAGTGAGACTTGTAAATATCGAACCTGTATTCGCGCGTCTTGTATGGTCGTTGTGTGTAGTAGATATAACTCCTCGACAGAAAAGCGATGTAACATGCAGAAACAAGGATAATCCAAAGATAAATGTCAACAGTGAGGCGATAGTTAAGTGAACATTTAGAGTCGCGTCTAGCTCCCATAGCGCTCCCGTGCCTGCATTGCGACAAAAGAGTAAGAATTTGCAGCACGACGTCGTCATCTCTGTCCCCTGAAGTCTTGTCGCACTCACCGCATCCTGGACCATGTGCACGTAGCCGGAGTAGCCTTCAGCATACTTTCCCAATTCTTTAGCTTTGCAGGCACCTAGACCGACACCTTGTGCATATATGGCTGTTTGACTGTATAAACGGGTCAGGGAATTGTGTTGAGAAGAATCCGGAAGAAATGTTACATGGGGTCAACGCGACCGTCACCATCGGTACCCAAACCAGCGCCCTCCTTCCAGCCCATCATTTTCAACAGTTTGTTACCAACGTTATTTTCGTCTTTGCCTGGGGCTAGGGGAGCAGGAGGTGGGGAGGGTGGCGGAGGAGGACCTTCAACAAATCGTTTCTTCTTCATATTTGTGACGACATTTTCGGGTAATGGAATGTCTGGCTGGTTGTGCATGATCCGACGTTCAGATGCACGGTCGCGATACTTTGGCTGTTCGGTTTCAGTTGCATTGAGCATGAAAGTTTTCCGCGCAGTTTCCACTTTCTGACGTGCAACATCGCGTAAATTTGTGTCCTTGAAGTTCTTCTGTTGCGTTTAAACCAGCGGTATTCACCGAGTAGAGAGTGACGATGTCAGACAGGAAAGAAAAAAAGGGCAACCGTTAGCTCTATCTGGTAGGCGAATACAGAGAATGAAATGAAGAGGCGAGCCTTGTGAAGATCTGATTCCTTATTATGACGTTTGAGCTGATCGATGTTTTTGAACTGCCTTGCACACAGTAAACATGTCATCGCGTTCGTGTCAGAGAACTCAAATTCGGCTTCTGCCGGCTCAGGAGTCGTTGCTGTCGATGGTTCATTGGAAATTGCTGAGGGTTGTGAGGTAGGAATTTGGGACATCGGTAGGTGTGCCACTTCGGTGCTTGATGTCCCAACTTGAATCTTAGGTACCGAAGTCGGACCTTCCTTGAGTTCTTCTTGGACTTGATTCCATTTCTGAATGTTATTTGCAGTCTAGACAAATGTTAGACAATCACTAACAACAGCCATATTGTAGTCCAGTTCATGCCTTTTTACTGGCAATTAATGGTGCAACTTTTTTGGCTGCGGTGGCTATCATCATCATAAGTGAACGGGCCCCAAAGTGCACGCTGGAAAACACATACCTTTCTCATCTTCGTACGCAGGCTCTGGCCCCGTCGCTTCATCACCCGGGTCAAACTCTTCTGCAGAGAATCCTAGGGGGAGTGAAACAGGTGCTCTCGATGCCGGAAGGGATACCAAAGGTTTGCTACCGGTCGACCCTGCCTTGAAATTCAGAGTGACTGGTTTGTCAGAGACAGGCAACGCGGATGGTACGGGCGGTTTCTTTGAAGGATCATCTACGATGTATTAAATCATCATGAAGCACATATAAACACCACAGACATACCCCTGGCCTTCTTCTTCTTTTCTTTCTCTTTGGTGCCAGTCACCGGTACTGCTGGAGCTTCTGTCGTAGCAGGCTCATCTACCTTGAACTCCAGAACAGCAACGGTCGTCGACTCATCCCAGTACTTGACAAAGGTGTTGTCAACACCGCCGAGGTTGAGAGATGATGATATGGCAGTCTCGTCACGAAGCATGTAATCCGAGACAGGCTGAAAAGAATATGGGTGTGCAAATGAGGCCGCGACAGGCTTGTCAGAGATACGAAAGCCGGAGGGATGGATCTGTGGTGACATGCTGTTTGCCAGGACCACGGAAGCAGCCTACGGAACATGAAAATGATGATATCGGGAGAAAAGTAATGAATACCTGAATATCCACAAACTCAACAAAGGCAAATTGGAAGCTAGCCAAGGTGATTTTGTCTTTGATGAGGATGATTCGCTTCATGCCCTTGTGACCCTCCTTTCCGGGTCCTGCAGACCCCATCATTGCTTGAGCGATGGCTTGAGGGCCAGAGAGCGGGTCCAATCCACGGAAGAGTAAAACCGCAGCGGGTGCGTTGCCAATATCACGAGTCCCATCGTTCATGTTTTGCCGACGGCCTTTATCATGAGGTAAAGCGCTCTGCGAATAATCGATCTTTACTCTGCGACCGTTGTGTGGCGTGCCTGTCTCAAGGGCTTTATAGAAAGCAGCTTTGGCCGAAGCGCCATGTGATGCTGGCGGTGGAACTTGGATGAACGGAAAGAGAGGGTCCACAAATGCACGGGCATGCTCCACGCTTGCGAACTGAGCGAAACCGAAGCCCTTGGAAATACCTTCAAAAATCCAATGGTCACACATGTCAATGCGCTATGCAATATACAATATGAATAGGGCAAGTGCCTGATGATCTGTCTCTTATGATGGTGACGGTCTCGATGTTGCACCCGTGGCTGGAGAGGTAAGCCTGCAGCTAAAGTGCGAAGATGGATTCAGCTTTGTATCGAAGGACATGTAAAGTGTATCGACAAACATCCGCCTCGGAGAAATCGGGGTCTAAACCCAGAAAAATGACATGCGAACTGGGTTCGCTCGGGACCAGGCGCTTTTTACTATGGAAGCCCTTTCCATGTCGATCGTCGTGGGGGGTGTAATCGGGCGCGGCGTCGGTATGTCGGCTTGGATTGGGTTGGACGTAATTGGATTCATAAGGTTCGTCGTAGGACTGTGTATCGTATCCCTGAGACGAATGTGAGCCAGTGAGAGCAGTGGCGGATGGTAGAACACTCGCCCCGTGGTTGTATTTTCTGCGTTTGCCGTCGCCATAGTAGTCGTCTTCTCGACCTCGCACATTCTCTTTGGTGTCTGTGGGCCAATAGCTTTGATCAGCCCAGTGATCTTTACCCTTGTCCCAGTCCCGGTTGTAGGCCATCGTTGCTGTGAGAGAGGTGATGGTGGTAAGAAATTAGAAACGAAATTTGCGTTGTGGCTACGCAGCCTAAGCTGCAATCCGGTTCGACCAAACACTGCACAACAATTCTCTTGGACTCGGACTTGTTGTTAGACATGGCCGCCGCAAGTACGTGCGCGCAACGTTCCGTATGTCGTTCACGCCGCTGACCGCTCGTACAGGCTACCTCAAGGTTTTTAAACAGAATATTTATTCTTGCTTACATCTGATGGACCGTGTCAATGTGTCATTTCCAGGTCGATCCTGCTATAGAGCGATGGAATCGCATGGTGCGTAGTTATAACGCATAGAGTCAGCAGGGTGTGTGTTCAGACCATCGCACAGCGCGAAGATGCATACAAGCATTTTAGGTTCACCCGCCGCACCACCTTGATCTCGCTGACTGGCTTTGTGTTCGTTCCCGGAGCAATCTACTACCTCGCATCACAAACACATGTAAGATCTGCAGTACTCGCAGAGAGTTCATGGCTCACTATTGTAGCTTAAATACAAATGGACGGGCAAGCGGAGAGGCGAGTCGCTTACAGAGCACTGAAGGCTGTAATGTCACCATACATTTGGGTGTCGTCGATACGGATGCACCGTCTAAACCCTCCTGCAGAGCTCTATGGCGATTTTGCAACCACCACCGACGATCGTACTCAAGAGCGCATGAGCTGGGGCTCGTTGTGAATGATATTCGACTGCAGTGTCGAGGTGTTCGAGTTCATCGTCGCGCAGTTCTTTGATGACATCTCGTAGCAACGGCACGCTGGGGTGTGATGATGGCAAGGACTCAAATTCTTGCAGTTGACTTGTGGAGGGCATGTAAGCGGGGGAGTGGGGGACCTGCAATGAGACGCACTCATCGTAGTGTTCGCCAATGACGGTTTCGACAGCTTCTGTACAAGCCATGGCGGCCTCCTTGCCCAAGAGGGCAGTGACGACGCCGAGGCCGTAGCCAGCAGCTTTGGCCACGTCGGAGAGTATTGTGGGCCGCATCCGATGTTGTACCCGAAGTTTGTCCATGACAAGGAGGTGTCGTTTTTCCTGATCCCACATTTCCTGCGCAAAAAGTCTGAAGATTTGAACATGAGAGGCGACGGCGCAATACGCACTTGGATCAATGGTCCGACCATTGGGTCCCGGCCCAGCACGGCCATCTGCCCTTTGTAAATGTAATTGGCGGCGATCTCCCCAGCGTAGTCGACACGCAACGCGTTGTCCAAGACGGTGCGCTGTCGATGCGTGAGACCAGGCGGTGTGGCCAGCGCAGGGTCATGGGGGTTGATGGGATTGGTGTAGATGGCAGATGCTCTGGTGGACAAGACGCGGACGAGTGGAGGTCGCATGGAGAACGCCATGTCCGCGCACTGGACGGTGCTCGCAAAAGGTCGATCTTGTCTTTCTTTTCCTTCTTCATTGCCAACGTCCGTCGCTCAGGTGGTTTCAGCGACATTTCCGACGTCCTTTTGGCTACGCCCAGCGACATTTCTCGCGCGTGCAAAATCCCCCCTCACCAAGCAAACAAGATTGTCGACCGTGTCTGTCGTGAACACGCTCAGCCTCTTCGTACACTACATGCCTTCTTGTCCGAACCCAACGAATCCCTCACAACAGGCGACTCCGAACTCGACTCCATCCTTGGGGGTGGCATCACGACCGGCATGGTGTGGGAAGTCGTCGGCGAGAGGTATCCTCACGCTCCCGCCTCTAGGTCTCGGAAAATCTGAGGTTCCTCATCCAGCGCTGCCGGAAAAACTCAGCTCGCCCTTCAACTCTCTCTCTTCGTCCAACTACCTTACAACCTTGGCGGCTTATCCGGCTCCGCCTGCTACATCACCATCGCCTCCCATCTCCAGACTTCGCGACTACAACAAATGATGGACACCCATCCCATCCTCTCCCCCTCATTCTGCACTTTCTCAGACGTGCAAACCGTCCAGACCCCCACAATACCCAGGCTCATCCATGTCCTGTCAATATTCCTACCCCAACACATCGACACTGTATCCAACAATCGGTACTCAAAACCACTAAAGCTGCTTGTCATCGATGCGCTCGCCGAGCTCTTCCATTCCGTCGGGAAAACCACCACAAAAACACTCGTCGAACGTTCCCGCCAAATCTCCGAAATATCTTCCCACCTGCACCTCCTTGCAAGCAAGTACGGCATCGCCGTACTCGTTCTGAACGAGGTTATCGACGTCATCGACCGTGATGAACTTCCAGGAAATGAGGCAATGAGCTACCGACGCCAGTCCAGATTGTTTGGCCGAGCCGACAGTATTCCCGACGAAGCCCGCAAGGAAGCCGCACTGGGTCTCGTGTGGGCAAACCAAGTGAATACCCGTATATTCCTCACTCGAACGGGAAGAAGGCGGTACCTCAACCAGAATGAGACCCCCAAAAAGCGATTGGATGTCGGCAAGGCCTCGACCTTACAGACCGATATGACTCCGCTTGATGACCAGCCAGTCTCGGTCAGGCGTCTTTCCATCGTATTCAGTTCAGTAGCATCGCCCGCATCTTGCGACTATATCGTCACTGCAGAAGGTATCTCTGTTATACCAGGGAGTACCACTTCATTTGCTGCGTCACATGCAGGAGCGAATCAGCACCCAACAATGAGCCCCGTATTGGAAAAAGGGAAACAAAGAGACCAAGTTGCACCACTGGACGCTGGTTACGTTGCCGACAGCTTCACTGCCGAAAGTAGACCACCCACACCCGAGAGCGAGCTCGGACCAACCGACGACAATGATGAGTGGGACAGTTTCTGGGCACAAAACACTTTACCAGACGAGGCATTCACCCAGATAGACACATCTAGCCCACCTCCTACTTCGAATGCATGATACTTGCCCCGTGACGAGATTGTAAAGGAGTGAATGAGTGCAATATGATTATTTGCCAAGGTGCGTACGCATACAAGGTTTGATCTCCAGGAACCCGCCCCAGTGTTCAAAAGCTATGGATACACGACAATAGAGTGCCAGCAAGGTCAACAGTACAAAGGCACGTCACTCCACTCTGAATGGTTCCGTGATCTGGATATCTTTACTGGATGGTGCGTGTAGTTCCCCTCCAGGTCGTGCGCATAAGCTGCAAAGTGCGAACTAGGCGCCTTTGTGATCGGATACCGTGCCGACACTTTCACCGCACCAGGGAACTTGTCGACCCACGAGACGATAAAGCCGACGCAAGCTAATCAGCCCAGCTACTGAGCATTGTATTTCCGAGGAACGATTGACGACTCACCAAAGGTGGAGGAAATATATGCCATGCCGAGTTGCACGCCTGCAAGGATGCAAGGGCTGCCCGCATTCGCGAAATCGTTGCAGAGGCCCACGCGATGACCCTGCCGGGCATGGACCGTCAGCGATACCGCTAGGGCTAGACATGATTTCAGCATCGAATTACGAGCATCACGTGATGACTGGGCGCGTACCGAAACCAAGCAGCCCGCAGAAGCTAAACAGGCCCACGTTCCTAGTATTGCTCGTTTCTTCGTCCCGATTCGCGAACTGGTGACAGAGACTAATTCTACGTTGAGCAGATGTGAGCACGCACCCGGGTGACAACTGCTCACCAGCCGATAATGGTTAATAGGGTGAAGATGCTGAAGCAGATAGCCAGGACTTGGAAGACTGAAAAGGCGTGTGTCATCTTTTGTTCTCTGGAAAGTAGCTTCTCTATGAAACATACCCCCTCCAGTCTTTTCATGAAGAGCGATGGCAGAAAGCACCGACGAGGTGCCGTTGGCAAGAATAATAACGGCTGTAGATGAAACTATCAATGAACGCTCAAACCCAAGTATGATGACTCACAGAGAACGATCATGCGCAAAAGAGCGAAGTGGAAGGCCATGGTGTCACAGACAGCCAACCTGGCAGACGGATAGAGATTGATGGAATGCACAACGAGGGGCGTCGATACTTGTGTTTGAACAGCAAGTCAGCCAGATACATTATATATATTTCTAGATTGTTGGTTTGTTCCGCAATGGGATAGACAAAGATGGTTTGTGTGGACCAACCACGAAACAAAGCCGTACATAGAGTGTGGGATGACTCAACATAAAGTGTGAACACAGCAAACCAGTCGTTACTGCGGGCTCAAAGTTCATTATCGCGTCTGCGTTCACCAGGCACGAATAATGAGTGATATAAGGTATGTATGCAACAAACAAGACTTAGAAGCCAAAGCCAATCGAATCGAATCAAAGCACACCGGAATGGACGCTATGTGTGGTCACTGAAACTCCATATCCTAACATCACCGTCATCACTGCCAGAAACCACCTTATCTTCGCCGAGATCGATGCAAGTCACGGCACCTCGATGCCCGAACAATGTGGCCGTACATCTGCCTTCTTCCCGGTTCCACACCTGGAAGTCAATTGTTCAGTACGAATCAATGAGACAGAACAATCATGCAATCACCTTGATCGTGCGATCGTGGCTCCCGCTGACAAGCCTGAGCTTGTCGCATGCCACTGCCCACACGCCTTCGATATGTCCAAACAAAGTCCGCATGACTTTGCCCGTCTCGACGTCCCAGACCTTGATCGTGTTATCGAGGCTCCCCGATACCAGCAAAGGCTTTTTGACAGGCTTGCCAATAACACCAGTCGCAGTGCGGTTTGCGCTCCAGTTGCCGTCCATACTCTCGTTCGACTTCCTGGTGTCATGGGTGACGACGGTGCAGACATCTGCAGGATTAGATCCCCCGCAGAGCCGGACAACATCCGAAGAGGAATTCTCGGTGACATGCATGGCACCCGATGCATGCAAGCCATCATCTGCGTTGGGTTCATCATCCACGTCGAGAATTCGTAGGCTCTGTACCTGACCGACATGCCCTGTGAACTGACGTATACACGTACGTTTAGCCAGATCCCAAAGTCGGATAGCTCCATCATCGGAGGCAGAGAAGAGCATCTTGCCAGTGTCAATTTTGAACGTGGATCGACAGGGATTGGGGGGCGAGCTGCCGCTCTGGTGGGCATCCCACAACCTCACGGCATTTACCCAATCGCGATGTCCACGAAGGGTAAATGCCTCGCCTGTACAAAAGTTCCATATCTTGACAGTCATGTCGACGCTGCCGCTGGCTAGGATGTTCGCGTCAAAATTGAGACACACTACGCCTTCGGTGTGCCCCTCCAGCGTGCGTATGCATTCACCCTTGCGCCAATTCCACACGCGGATTGTGTGATCCATACTTCCTGTGATCAACTTTGCCTCGTCAAACTGGAGCGCCCGAATGGCCCTCGTGTGACCTCTGAGACAATGGACCTCACGACCAGTTTCGAGGTTCCAAACGCGTACGGTGCGGTCGTAGGAACCAGTGATAAGAATTGGAAAGGATGGGTGCTGGAGCGCTTCACTAAATTGGAGACACATGACGCCATCTGTGTGACCTCGTAGTGTGCGAACGAGACATCGACCACGGCGCCAGTTACGCTCGATCGTAAGGCGTTCACTGTAGACATCTTTCCAAGGACGCGTCATTGTCGCCGGTTGCGTGATTGCAGGGGGGATAAGGAGGTCGGGGGACTGGGGACTTGAACTAGGAAACGGTGATGCTGAAGCCGAAGCGTGGGATGAAGACGATGCTGTCGAGGGGCTGTGTGGACGTGGAGGATCATCGGATCTCTGACGCTTTAAAGGCCTATTGAGAAGGGTGGTGGTAGTTTCCATATCTCGCTTTGAAGGAGAGGGAGGAGGGATGAGAGGGGGTACTGAACTGGGGCGGACATGGCGCCTGCGTTCTAATATGGGCAAGCCCCAGCCACATTTGAGGCATTTTTGTCCAATATGTTGCTGGCAGATTTCGCGCCAAAGAATATCATCATCAGCAAGACTACGCCAATGCTTGGAGACCTGAGCAGCACGGCAAAGGGAAGTGGCGTCGAGGTAGGCAAGGATTTTGAGAGAGAGTTCGCGAGGGAGGACGGTAAAAGGGTCTATGCGTATGAGATGACCGAGTTGCTCTGTGAGCAGGGAGAGTTGGGAAAAGCAACACATGGTGAGTATGCCCTGGAGGACGAGCTCTCTCCTGGGGTGAGAAGATGAGGAAAAGTTGGACCAGATCGAGTTGACGACCTGTCGTTCTTCTTCGGGGAGGGAGTCGAGGGCCTGCGGGGATGGATGAGCGAGTGCAGGATGAAGGTGGGGGAATACACGAACCTGCTGGAGCTTGAGATTGGTGCCCTCGTCTGCCATGCGCTGGTGTCGGACACAGAGCTTCCGAGGAGGAGACTGGGAGGCGGGTGTGACGTTCATCGAGACTGGGGAAAGTGATCGGCTGCGAAGCGAAGACACTAGTCGAGGTGCGGGGAGGGTATCACACGCGTACGAACCCGAGCTCGCTGTTGCAGACATCGTCGAGGGCGTGAAGAAAGACGAGGCAGGGCATCGACCTTGGCGTAGATCGCACGCGACATTGCGCAACTCAACGCAATAACACAGCCACCTCCCCTCAAAGGTGCAATCAATAATACAGCGGCGACGAACCACAGCGAGTCGCTCGCAATTCGATATCATACTATACGCACAAATCAGATAACACACATCACACACACGGCACATTCCTTTCTGCTGCAGAATCATCAATCCAGCGTGATCCTCAGTTGCTCCAACGGTATCGGCTCGAACGTGTCCAGGTCAATGCCCCGTGAGCGCAGTTCGGGTATGCAGTGAGGTGGTACAAGCTGTCGGTTCAGCTCGGGCCGCACAGAGAGTTCTGCACATCCGACCATCAGTCATCCGTCTCTCTGTACCAGCTACCTGCTTACCCTCTCGCGTAAAGTTGAACAAAGGGGGGAACTCTTTCTGGTTAGGCATCCTTGCCCCTTCCCCCCGTAACTCGTCAAAGAAAGGATGCACCATTGCTTCCACCGCGCTCAACCGCGCTCCAGGAGTGTATTCGAGGAGCTTTGCGACCAAATCTATCGCTTCGGGTGCAGTGCGCGGTCGGAAGACCTATAAAATGCCATCAGATACAGCACGTGCCAGTGATAAACTATAGCGGACCTTGTTGAACGGATGGGGTTTGATCTGCGGGAACTTGTGCTCCATATAGTTGGGGTTCATCGTCTTGATTTGTTCTCGGGACGGTGTGCCAAGGACCTTGATAATTTCAACCAACTGATCGATACCACTTTCACCAGGGAAAAGTGGTTGGCCCAACATTAATTCCGCCATCACGCAGCCCGTCGACCATATATCTGTTGGGGCAATACATCAAGCGCGCCACGTTGCATACTGATGATACTCACCGATGTTTGTTGTGTAGTTGGTAGCTCCGAAGATGAGCTCTGGTGCGCGGTAGTACCGCGAACAAATATAACTGACGTTGGGCTCTCCTGCTACAAGGATCTTTGCTGACCCAAAGTCACACAACTTCAACACCCCGGTAGCGGGATTCAAGAGCAAGTTCTGAGGTTTGATGTCACGATGACAGATGCCGACCGAGTGGATGTAAGCAAGGGAACGCAAGAGTTGATACATATACAGTTTGATTTGGAGGGCGGGCATGGGCTGCTTGAGTTTGGAATAGTGGCGACTGGCGCGATACACGGTTTCAGGTACATATTCGAGCACAAGGTTGAGATAAACCTCGTCTTTCTAAAGTAGGGGTGAATTGCTAGGGAGACGCCATTGAGGGTGAGCGAACCTTGTCTCCATTGGAGTAGAAAAAGGCTTTGAGGTCGACGACGTTTGGATGGGAGACAAGTCTCATGATTTGTAACTCGCGGTTCTGCGCGGTAGAATTAACGCGGGTGAGCATGATACGTAATATAGAAAGTACAAAAGGGGGAAGGTTCGAAAAAAAGATGGAAAAAAAATGGGGTCTATGAAACGGAAGAAGCACCTTGAAACGCTTGTCCTGGAGGACTTTCTTGATGGCGATGTCTTCGGAGTCCTTGGACGAGTCTGAAAGAAGTTTTGCCTGGAATACGACGCCAAAGGAGCCGTTTCCAATGACTTTGCAATTTGTATAGGCGAGCTCGCGTTGCTCGCTGGTCCTTCCGTCCGAGGCGATGACCTTGACGATCCTGTGGGGGTCGTCGATGGCTAGTTGATTTACAAATAGATGAGGATCCGATTGCATTGATGTGCGGCGCGGGAGGATGCGAGACGGAGGAAGAAGAAAACGAGTGGGAGATGACGGGAGGGAGAGGGCGGGTAAACCATATATGGATGTAGGGGGGCCGGGGGGAGAGGGGCAGAGAGGGAGGACAATGGGGAGGAAAAAGACTCACGTGACAATTTGACACCGTTTATTGGAGCGTTGGAGGCCATCTGGGCAGAAATGGGTGATGGATGGTAGATTTAGATGGATCAGGAAGGCGATGTGTGGGCGCTGCGAGTGAAGAAAGAAAAGAAAGAAAAAGAAAGGGACGGGAGGGGGGGAGGGGGGAACCTGTAGTACTGGCTGGGTGCGAGGGAGACGAGTGCAAGGGACGACAGCAGCCTGGCAGGAGGCTCCGCACTGAACTGATCCCTGGGCCAAGTGGCCAGGTCCTGTGACCGCCCAAAGATGTACAAATAACGCTCCCACCGTCCCCGACGACCCTCGTACGAAGCCCCCATCCTCGTTCCCCCCACCGCACCCCACTCGTCCCACCAGTCCTTGTTCTCGCCTTTCATCCCATCTCATACTGTATCCATCGCGCCTCATGCCCGCCTCGCGCCAGTTGTCAACGTCTTATCGCAGCACTAATTCCCGACTTGCGTCCATCCACTTGCTCACCTCCTTGCGCTGCTTTTCCCAGGCTAACCCAAAGATGTGTTATCAGTTATTGCCATTTGAAATACCTCTGACAAATCACTCTGGCTTCTCCTCGTATCTCATAATAATGCATAGCACGGTCATGCAAAATATCTCATAGTGCAGTGCATAGTAAGGTGTTGGGATCCCCAAACTCATCGGGCATCACCAAGTACGCATAAGAAAAATAGGGATACTACTAGTTGCCCCGCTTGCGCCACCGCCACCCCGCTCCCCGCCTGCTGCAACCAACACCATCCGTGACCGCCGCTGGTATGCTTATTTTCATAAAATCAAACGCGACTTGCGCATGCCCCATTCCCCATGCTTCGCTCGCTTGTCGAGAAATCTCGTCAATCACCCCAAACCTGAAATCATGCCCATCTTTCTGTTTCCGCGGGGCAGGAAATCTGTCGGAAATCTGTCTCTTCTTGGTTCTTAAGCACCCAAAGCATGTCTGCTTACCGACTGCCAATATGATTCAACACAAGCCGCTCAGCACCTATTCGCTTCGCAAACTCCCCCGCCATCCCCGGAGTCGAGTGTCCCCTTGCGAGTACTTTCTCTCGAACGTCCTCCTCCTTCCTGCGCGCCTGTGGATCCACAGATGTCGGTATATATGCGTCGGTGGCTTCGTGTATCAGAAGTGAGGGCGATGGTGTCTTCAGCAGTGGCTCGATAGCCGAGGCGTCACAAGTATCCCCCAGAATCGCAAGCTTTCGATTAGGGAATTGTGTCTCTCTGATGATGTAGCCAATACATGGATCTGAATTCGATGCAGAAACCATCAGTGGGCTGACAACAAACTTGAATCAAACATCAATAGCACCGACCTCGATGAGATATAGGCCCTGCATCAACTACAATGTCTCCAGAACGTCCACGGGCCACGGTAAATGCCTGCCAGAAACCTTGATCATTGCACAACAGATCCAAACCTGGACATTCGCTAGAATGGAGAGATGTGGCATCGCAAGGTGTTCCTGTGCATCGAGGTGTAAGCAGCTCGTGCACCGCATATGTGTTTGCCGTCCGGGTGTGAGTCATCGCAAAGATGGAGCGGACAAAGGTGCGTAAACCAGCTGGACCGTAAATGTCGATGCGGGGCGGCTCATTCGCCATGTCAGACACCCTGGCCCGGTTAGTGGTAAGGTACATACAGGTTTAGTAGGAGGGAAAACGTTTGGACCACCTGCAGTGGAGGGCGGAAAGAGGATATGACGCAAAAAGGTCACAATGCCCATGACATGATCAGCTACAATAATGCGTGAGCCACGTCTACACATGAGACACCATCGCTTACCGTGCATGTGCGTTACAAAGAGCTTAGTGACTTTGTGCGCGCGGAGTGCCTCTTCGCCATGACGGCGAGGTTGGAGTTGGAACTGACGGATAGTGCCTTCCGCACAATCCACCACTATGACGAAAACTAATCAAGGCATGCGTCAATCGGTCTACATGTTGCGTACTCCACAACATCCCGTCTCCGGTGACATTTACGACTGCAAGCTCCTATTAGGTTGTACCAAACAGGACATGAAATGACTGGACAGACCGAGGCTCGAGCAGTTGCGTGAAATAGAGGGCCCTCCTCCACTGGATGTTCCTAGAAATGTGATCTGCATGTTCCTAGCCATGCCTGTGGTTCAGAGGACAAGGGTCTATTCGTCACGTGCAGGGCATGTTAACAGCGCGGTTCAACTTTGGCCTCCATGACGAGTGGCTGACTTTGCTTTCCAGTCGTTGTCGTGCTTGTTGTTTCTTCTTTATTTCGGTAAGCAGTGTTCTTCAACTTCTGCTTGTCTTCTCGCTCAGGTTTGCGATCTTTCAAGTCCCTTCTTTTCCTTCTTCCTACTTCAAAGTTCACAGTAAACCCGTTATGGCTTCACTTATCACGAACTCGAACACCCACACGTCTCGATCGACAAGGCATTTGGCCCCGTCGCCTCACTTGCGGATGCCCCACGTGTTTGTGATTCCTCCAGAAGAAGAACAGCAAGATAACCCACCGTGGTGCTGCTTTGATGCCGATGAACAGCAAGGAAACAACCGCAACTTTCATTCAAATCGCGACTTTCATTTTTTCGACGTTCCCTACCTTTTGCAGCCATCCGAACATGGTGTGCCTGCTCCAATCCCCCGCCTCACTTCTGTTCACCAACCAAGACCGAGAGCTCCCGTAACGAAGAAGCTCGAGAAGAAACAGCGTCCCGAGGCCGTAAAGATAATCGAAAACTGGTCCTCGCAGACAACGCAGAAAGATGCGCGAGTGGATTCGGATGTCATCGAGGTGGTAAAGGTGAAGCGTACCAGAGAGGCTCTCACGGACCTGGAGGAGAATACAAAGATTAAACGCTCCAAGACGTTCAAAGCGCGAGCCACAAAAGCCCTGCAGTCGATAAAGAATGTCGGCAAGGGCTCGCATAGGACTCACGTGAAGGAACTCTGGACGTCAAACGAAAGTATGCCTGGGATTTTCAAGGGGGTGCAAGAGCAAATCCGTTCGCAACAGGAGCGGACAGAGCATCGCCCTCCCACCACCGTTTTCAAGAAGGGATCTCTCTCACGGGCCAGCTCGCTCTCACTTTCGCAAATCTTCCAATCGGTGAAGCCTCCACAACCAGAATCGACACTCACTGTTCGCGTAGAAACCTCCGTAACGCTTGCTGAAACAGACCACATTCCCCCAGCCACAAATACATCATCCTTCCCATGTCTCAAGTACAATAATACGAATCCATTCCTCACTGAGGTCTCAGGCGTTGTTACGCCTGATGATTCGTCGAGTAGGCCAGTCTCTCCGGGCGCTTCCAAGAAAAATACTGGCACAAAGTTCTCTGTGCGAGAACTCCATCGCCTTTTCTCTTTTTCTTCCTCGTCGACGGATGACCTCCCACCGGCAACTATCGCAGCAACGGCACCCTCATCACCCCACAGTAGTTCTATGCCACCAACGTCTACCTGCACGTTACCATCCGATTGTCCGGACGTTCCTATGGATCAGGATGTACATGTGGATGCCCACTTCCTTAATCTTGCAAGTGCAGATCGAAAACTTGCATCGCGGTGTCACCAAATACTTGGCATCCATCATGCAGATGACTTATCTACCCCACATCGTCTCAGTAATCTCAGTTTTGAGATGAAGCTCGACTCTCTTCACTTTGATGCGTTGTCCTTCGACCCAGAAGACTTTGATCTTTCAATGGAAGGAAACGTCCTACGGTAATATTGTGTCATTCTGCATGCCGTCCAAGGCCGCGTTGGCTGTGGTCCTTATCGTGCGATTGCAGCCATCCTTCATATGGAATTTATGTGACCTGCATTCGCCCGTCCCTCCTTTATCGGAACACATTTTTATCTGAAGTCTCATCTCCTCTCGAAGCTCGCCGTCGATTCGATATACGTACAGAAGATATACTTCAATCATGACGTCCACGTACTCGTTTTCTGGTATATACGCCAATGCCTTTCCTCTTGTTTTCATTGTTGATGGTCTCAAGTTGGTCTTCAATGCTCTCCGGTTATCACTACAAGATGTTCATCTGTGAATCTATCGGCTGAACTGTCACTATTCTGTATTTACTTCTGATTTCTGGAGTACTACTTGCACAGTAATGAGTTATAAATACGGTCTAGACTCAGGCTGCCTTGAAGGCCAGCACTAGTAAGCGCACTCCAGCCTATGAAATTAAAAATGTTCAGTCGCCCTTTTTGATTGATCACGCCAGCTATCCGAGTCGGGTGTACCGCGCGTTTTCCCGTTTACCGTTTATTTCCCAATGTCATCTACGTACGTCCGCGCGAGGTGGCCACAAGGTACATACTGATGAGTCTTGGATCGCAGATTCACGCCATCCGAGGCCGTCGACACATCCAAAGAGAAGGACTGGCCCATGCATCTCGGTGGGTTTCTACACGCTAACGTCCATGATTCACATCACGCCCATTTATCGTGCCACAGGCATGCTGGACTGGGATCATACCAAGATCGTCTTTACGAAACGGAGCCTTGTGGAGTTCCTCAAGTAAGTGCGATCGGGTGTTGGTGGACGTGTAGCGGCAAGTTCAGCTCAGCTAGATATACCGGTGTCACCGTCGATCCAGGCTTCACCAACATCCAGAAGTTGCCGCGTAACGCTCCGCTCTTCACTGTCGCGCTTCATCGTAACTGACTTGTACTTCTCAGGATATGCGCAATTCGGGAACATGGTTGCCCGCCCTGACTCGGAGAAGACGACGACCAAAGGTTGAGAGGATAGTTGATTCATCTTTGAGGGGGGACATTGACCCCTCGCTCTGTCAGCGACTACCTCCGCTACGTCGACCAACGTCCAACAACTTCTTGAAGATGAGTTCCCTGATGACGCTCTGGCCACCGCGCCGGCACCGCCGTCTACTAGGAACCCTGATAGTGCTCCCGAGGTGAGCATATCGCCTGCTACCACACGTTTAACGTTATCGATCATTCAGCAGTCGAGCGGTGTCAGGCCTTCGCGGTCAGTGTGCCAAGGCGGTGGTGTCGTGAAATCTTTGCTTCTGACTCGATTTTCACAGACGCGTTCGCACTACGCCAGGGGGAACGAGCAGCATTAGTCACATCTTTTCTGATGACGACACTGAACAGTTTGTCCCTACCCGCAGGTGAATATGATCTTACTCTGTATATCCTCGAGTCATCTTTTGGCCAGGGTACGACAGCGCCCCGGAGGAGAAGACAACATTGAAGGGGTGAGTCGCTCTCCATCGTGTCACTCTGATCTTGCTCATGGGTAATAGCTATTCTGATCCAACATGACAGTCGAGGTAAGAATCGTAGTACCATGGTGTTTTGCAACCATTCACACAATGTGTCGTTATAATTCCTAAGTAGTGAAACAAGAAATCAATGATGAATTGTTACAAAGAGATGAAGCACGCTTGGTAAGACATATCTACAGTCTTGTATCACGCGAGCGGAGGAAAAGGAAGCAAAAGAAAATTTTGGTAGCGGCGAGGTTCGAACTCGCGCGGACTTACGCCCATTGGGATTCAAATTTCTTAAATCCAACGCCTTAGACCAACTCGGCCACGCTACCGATCACCGATGGTTGGGCCAGCAACTTTATAGATGTCACAAGTCAAAAGTGGCTGTTCAGGAATGATTCAGAGGTTGTTTGCGCATCAAGAATGGGTGCCAAACGGTAACGAAAGTAACATCACATTCCCACTGGCGTGATCAGGATCGGCCAAGTGGCGTGGGCCAGTGGTAAGTAAAGTCCAAAAATCGCCCTGCCAATAGTGTCAACCGAGATTTGATTGGAATTACAACTGTGTCAACGTCCAGCTGGAAAAGCGACTGAGACGTAGTAGGCAATACCGTACAGTTTGAATGTTGATCAAGGTAAGTAGCTTCGTCGGTAAGTCCATGCCCTGTGTCTGCAGCATGGCAGCGATGTGTAGTTGGGAAGGAATTGAGTGACTCGAGACATTCATGATCTCCAAGTCAAAACGATAGGGCGATACGATAATTACCCCAGATACAAGATGCATTGCTTGTAACTTGAAACATGTAGAAAAACAGGGACGAAAAAAACGGACCGCAATCAGAAAGTAGTATACAAAGGCAAGCAACGAATCGATAGGAGGGTATGTGAAGTGGATTAAGCGGTGAGCAAGGGAATAAGGGATTTCTGGTACGCTTGTTGGCTTAATGGTGGTCTATCGAATCGAAGCTTCCACACAACGACAGATTGTAGCGTTTCAGAAAAGTTCATAGTTCAATCCATCCCTCTTCACCGAACGTATTCTCGCCCGAATAGCTAACGTAGAGGAAATTGTCTTCGTCCCTGAGATATATTGCGATCAGTTCCAAAGCAAAGCAAGTCAAGGTAGGGACGGACTTGTGCTCCTCGTAAATGGCACTCATAAGGGCAGCGGTAGGCGGAAGAACCTCGTCGACAAAGATGAATATAGCTTTCTCTGGTGCAAGCTTGATGCGCTTGCGGATGACGTAGACGAATTGGCCAACAGTCAGATCCTGTGAAATAAATTGGAATCGGACGTTCATCGCGCACAGTATGCAGTAAAAGTGCGCTTACCGAGGGTACGAGATACTTCTTCTTGTCGATCGTTGGGATATCCGTTCGGTCTGCCTTCTCGCAGATAACCTATATTCCGAGCAGGGATTGACTGAGATTCCAAGACATATACTCAATATGAGATGAGTACTGACAGGGATACGATCAGGGTACTTCTGTCTGATACGCTCGGCTTCCTGCTTGCGCTTCTCTATGAGTCGCCACTTGGGTGAGTGAACGAACTGCAGGACAGGAACACAGCATACCAAAGGGGTGCTCATCCTTGAATTTCGACCTCATTGCGGATGGCTGGAGCGAATTGAAGTGACTTGGTGAGCTGACGGGAAGTAAGTGCAATAGCGAGTCGTAGTCAACGTTGAGGTGATGGTAGAGCAGTAGCCCAATTTGAGTGGCTTTCAAAGCCTCCTGGCTGCCGTGACACGTGACATCCTGAAAGTGTGACTCATGGCCATTGACGATGCTAAGTACTAAGTACAGGAATTGCAGCTGCTACGCCTGTAGAGCAGAGCATTACTATCACATCGAACAGAGATTTTGGAAGGGCCGGGCGCAGCATACCCTTTGCCGACTCTCCTGTCCAAAGATAGTCGACGAGCATCCCATGTATGAGAGAAATACACAGATATTTGACACAAGGGCCGTACTAGTAACATAAACCTTTTAAAAAATACAAAACTACTGATATCCAGATGGCAATTTAACGATTCGGGTAAAAGTCCTCTTCCAACGTCACAGTACAAACAATCATGTTCTTGCATTACTCCCCATCGCTGCTGCCATGCCCACCGCCATTGCGCTTCCCATATGGCTCCCAGGTCCATCAGAAGGCACAAAGACTGTTCTGTTGCCGAAGGCCTGAACACGTGAAACCTCGATCCGTCTCATTCCCATTTCTCGCGCGAACTGGTCTACAACTTCAGCGTCCGCTGCGGCTTTGATCCGGATCGCCTCTGCCTCCGCTTCGGCAGTGAGGCGGATGGCTTCGGCCTGCGCAAAGGCTTCAATCTTCGTACGTTCCGCTTGGGCTTTTGCGGCTGCAATAATACTATAAGCTTCAGAATCGGCTTGCGTCTTTAGCATTCATGTTAGAGACGTCGTTTCACAGCAGAATCCCTCAAACATACGTTACGCGCTTGCGCCTTAATGCGTGCGACCGACAATGCTCCTTCCTCTTGTTTCACTTTGTTCGAGTTCTCCCTGTCGACATTCTGCGACAAGGCTGAAGTCAATAAAACAGGTAAGAATGAAAAGATGACTCACAGCAGCTTCTACTTGTGCTTCGAGGGCCCGGGTAGTAAGCTTATCCATAGTGGATGCAATCTCGCCCTTGAATTGCCTATCGATGACGGCTATTGATAATTCTATGAGTAGGGTCGACCGATAAAATTAAGAAACATACCGAGATCCTTCAACACGATGCCGTACTCTAATGCAGCTTCATGCATCTCATCCATTGCACGGGTCCGGAGAGCGTCGAGGAACGCAGAAGAAGGGTCTGTTCCGTCGTCGAAATTGTCTGGTCCAAGTGAACGTTGCTTCACCATAGAGCTATAGTCGACTATTCGGAATATCAACTAAATGCCGGAAATCAAGGTAAAACACATACGATGTGCAACGATTTGAGTTAAGATTGATTGGGTCTTGTCGCGAAGCGCGTCATATGGTGTGGAGTACCCGTGAGTTGTAAGCTCCACCCAAAATCAGGATCAGCATATCAGCAAGGGTACGGTGAGACTCACTTTAAGTGGTTCGACTAGTTGCCTGTAAAGGATCGGTAATTCAAGGAGTCAAAAAGTGAAAGAATGTAATCACCATTTAAGGTAGATACGGAGGCCGACAGGAACTTGATCTCTTGTGAAACTAAACAACATCAGTGAGACGTCGATCAAACTGCGTGGCTGTTGCACTTACATGTCTTTCGTTGGCATCTCCAGCTGGTTTTCCCCAAGAGTATACAATCCACGTAAAGTAACATTTGGGTTTGTAATATAATGCTGTCCGGCGGGGAGCAGCTCGAGGTCGTCTCCACGTTGAAGAATGGCACAGTTATTTGCCGGGATGTTCAAGCTACAGAGAGCGGTGTCAATCAAGTGACGGGGCTCGAAAGAACATAACAGACAAGAGCGCGACAACATATTCTTGATCCCTCCCGGTGCCAATGCGGCTTCTCATCTTGACCTCGTGTGTCCTTTGCAGCGATTAGGTCACATAATAGCCTGAGCGAAATCTACTTACCAACCTAGGGTGACACCTGTTACATGATCCTTGATGGCTGTTTGCAGGTGTGTTTGATCAACTATCGCGAGTACGTCGTATGTACCCTCAATCGCGTATGCAACGAACCCGGAGTTCTTGATAACAAAAATACGGTTCTATAGTTTTTGGTGTGCATGGGTTCGCAAGAACAAACGAGATTAGAATGCAAATTGACCTGTGGATCGGACACGACCGCCGCCTGTGACAGTGTTAGTGCGAGAGTCGAGGTGCTAGATGCCCAGGTTCACCTGGTTCTGGGAAACTTGGACCACGGTCAAACCCTTGAACTCAATTGCAGTATCGGATACTAAAGGACCGCAGTCAGGGTATATAATTCGAAAGGACCAGTCGCTACTTACGGCCCTGCGTTCCACACCACTCTCGTGCCCACCAATTGCGAAGAGGAAAGCCTGGATAGCGACCCGGGCGTGTCAAGATCTTGGGGAGACCCCCATGGTTGATTAGGCCGAGGTCTCCTGGGGGCACCTCACGACCAATCCAGGAGACAGGGTGCTAAAACGATCTGCATTCAGGAAACTGGAGTGTAAAACTAGGTGTCAAATACACGCCTTCTTGGACAACAGGCTACTCCTTCCCGTCTGAAGGCATTACATGAATTAGTATGGTTATTGTGAAGCACGAGAATGTTGCAGACCTGTTGGAGTTGCTTGTCGAGCTTCTGCAACGCAGCAGTCACGCCATCCTTACCGATGGGTACGAAAAATGGTCTGTCTTCTATCGCATAGTCCAATGACGTGGAGAAAGCATGTCCAACAGTCTTGGCTTTTGATGTCCCATTGGCGATTGGGAAGTATGGTTTGGCTGGGAAGTCGTCGCCACGCTCCCTTAGCAGCTCTTTGCGGTTAGCAACGGATGCGGGGCCAGCCACGACCGTAGCACCGTCTAACGCGCCAAGAATGTCCATTGCTGTAGGTAAAGATGATCGATGAGTGCTGAGTCTTTATGTGGGTCGAACGTTTGGGGCTCGGAGCCTCCTGGAACATCTATTATGTGAAACGGAACTTACATGGAGGCACACTGCCATGCAATGACTAGTACTACCAGTAGGTTGCTGCGCAGTAGTACCAGGAACGTATTGCATCGCCTTCAATGGTGCCGTGTGAGTGCACAACTCTTCAGTCCAGGTCACATGACTAGCAAACAGCTACTAGCTTATTGGATCCACGTACTGCACAATGATGCAGCTATTTTGGCTGCTGCTGTTCTTACTGCCACGGACATTTTCATTGCCAGACAATACTACGGAAGAGCTCCGCTGGGGTACATACCGCCCTGGCTTATACTTTGGTGTCCGCCCAAGGTTACCTCAGTCCCTTGTGACAGGTCTCATTTGGTTCGGAACTCAGAATTACCAGTCATTCGGGAGTGCGCCATACATCACCATATCTATAGTGTATCACGGCTGACATTTCCTAGAGGCACGCCATGCATGCGACCAAGGCGACGGACTCGATCGTTACACATGGACCATATTCGACTCTCGTCACGGCGGCATCCAGGTTCTCGAGGACAGCTTCAATAACGTTCAAATCACAACCGAGTTTCTCAAGGTTCCCGGTGGTCAGCACGGGGGCAGCTGGGCTGCGCGCATCAAAGGGAAACCTATCCAGCCAGGTGCGTCTCCTGCAGTCTACACTAACGAGCACAGCTCAGTAATGCCCAATATAGCGTACCCATCTAGAATATCTACAATTTTCTACTTGGGACTCGAGGGCCTCGGCGGTGTCGATCTAATCACCGACGAAGATGAGAATGTACGTGCAGTTAACCTACCTCAACTTCCTTGCTCACGACTTCCAGGGAATTGATGGTCCTATAGAGTTTTCTGGCTCCACGCCCGGTCTCGACGATTTCACCATCCGTCTCGTTGATGGTATGCTTTCCTGAACACCGAGGTTTTTCTTGGGGTTCATGTTCTGTTCAGATGTTAACAACCAAGCTCTGACTTTGGGACCTCATTCGGAAGCCTTTGCACACAGACTAGGCAAATCCCACTTTGTGGGGTTGCGCGTTAACCCAGGACAAATCTGGACTGCCAAGGGTCGGTTTCATTGATCCATGATACATCTCCATTCACACGTTCGTTCTGTCATAGATTTTATCTTGCAAGATATTCTAAAACATGCCGGGCCTGTAGTAGAGCAATATCGCCAGGCAGATCACGCACCCGACCCATCCTTCGTGCTCCAGTTGCCCGATGAGACCGTCACAGCGAGCAACCTCTTCGCAGTGCAAAAGTTTTTCGACGGCGAATTCCAGTTTGATGTCTTTTTTGATAGTGCAAGTTCACATAGTACACTAGACAGTATGTGCCTTGATTGGCACGTTTTTCGCATGTTGACTCAACGCTCCGACAGCCGCTACAATTGATCTTGGTATTCCTGCCCTGGTCTCGTCGTTTAATGATCGCTTTGAAACTCGCTTTCCTATCCCTGACTCGTTCGCTGGATCGGACCCTGAGGCGCTCAAATCCTTTAGCAAGGCGATTACGTCCAATCTACTTGGAGGGATTGGCTATTTCTATGGGACCTCAATCGTTGACAAAGGGTTTGCATTCGAATGGGACCAAGATGATGATGATTATGGCGGAGCCGAGACACAAGAGGATCAACAAGGAGCAAGGTTCACCGAGCCTCGAGCCCTGCTCACCGCTACACCTAGTCGTAGCTTCTTCCCAAGGGGATTCTATTGGTAACGTCACCTTTGGTTGCAGGTGCTCTACAGTTACCTAACCTCGTCCAAAGGGACGAAGGTTTTCATCTACTTCACATCGGGCAATGGGACAATGATCTCAGCCTCGAGATCCTCAGGGACTGGATAGATCTAATTGATGAAAATGGTTGGGTTGCTCGAGAACAGATTCTCGGTGATGAAGCCCGCAGTCGTGTTCCACCCGAGTTTCAAACACAGGTACCTACGTTCGCCAACCCGCCAACCCTTACTATGGCGGTTACCGATTTTATTGCGCGTCTTACGGCGCAGAGCGATGGCCCTTCTGCTGCGGAGCTAGGCATGGATTTTGCAATGGGTACTGTGCAAGTTCCACTTACTGGGTTCATTGAGCCAACCCAGAAGGGTAACAAGTACCTGTCATATAAGGAAGGCCTCGATTTCTTGCGCTCAATCTACGTCCCTCTAAGGCGTCATTATGACTGGTTCCGTCGTACGCAACGGGGGCAGATCAAACAGTACGGTCGAAAGGCACGCTCGCGCACCGAAGCTTACAGATGGCGTGGACGTTCTGAAAAGCATGTCCTCACTAGTGGAATGGATGACTATCCAAGAGGTCCACCACACGCCGGCGAACTACATCTCGACCTCATTAGTTGGATGGGCTTCTTTACACGAACGATGCGTAGTCTAGCGGAATTCATTGGAGAGACTGAAGACACGGAGAGCTTCAATGAAATCGAAAAAGCTATCATTGAAAACATCGATGGTATAGCGTTTTCAAGGCTTCTGGAGCGTGTTGATGACATTGTATCACCACCAGACCTCCATTGGAACGAAGATGCTAACATGTACTGTGATGTTGGAATTAACTCGGACGGTGTGCATCTCTATCTCGTTTCTGCGTCTCTCTTCTCTGATCATTTCCAGACGAGTCTGAGCACGTATGTCATAAAGGCTACCTCTCACTATTCCCCTTTATGCTCTCCCTTCTCCCTCACGACTCTCCGCGTCTCCTTCCCATCCTTGAACTCCTTCGCGATCCTGATCATCTTTGGTCACCATATGGCATTCGTAGTCTCTCGGCTTCACACCCTGAGTTTGGACGCGGCGAGAATTATTGGAAAGGCCCCATTTGGATTCAGATGAACTATATGATCTTGAGCTCTTTATATAAGGTGTGTTTTCTGATATGTTGGGGAATCATGCAACGCAGGAATTGAGGGTTGGGTGAATAGACTTACGCAGCCATTGAGGGTCCCTACCAGGAGTATGCCAAGGAAATTTACACGGAGCTACGAAGAAATGTCGTGGAGAATGTTCACAAGGTACATCATCATTGCAATATTGAATATCTTCTCTACTGACAGTACAACTAGGAATACGAGCGAACTGGGTATGTCTGGGAACAATACGATGCAATCACGGGAGAGGGCAGAAGAAGGTATGTCCTCTCATGTATCCCTTGACGAGTGCTCATATTTGCTAGCCATCCGTTCACTGGCTGGACGTCCCTCGTCACTCTTAGTAAGTGTCCATGATACCATTTCCAGTATGTTTCTGAAACCTCTGCAGTTATATCCGAAAAGTACTGATATCCGTATCCTGAGTGTTACGCACAGTATACAGCATTCTACGGGTTACGGTATATGAACACTATTTGTTTGTCCGACAAGTCATCTACTGCAAACCCAAAATGTTCGGATAACTCGATACTGCGCTGGACATCCAGCTAAACAGAGAAAAAATGTAATGTTGGATGTCGGATATGGACAAGCGCAAATCTGAACAACTCTGATCTCATTCATGTTGGATGGCAACTAATCCCAACAAAGGGAGGTGTTTCAAGGTACCGTTAGCAAGACGGATGTGTAACTCCACAAGTCATTTCCCCAAACGTGACGAGTGGGTATACTGTCGGAACAAAATATCCAGACATTAAGGAGTCAACAAACCACATATCTGCATCAACCCTCCTGCATGGCATCTTCTTTCGGTGGTTCCGTCTGTCCCCCACCAGCACTCAGGCCCTTGACTCCAAAATTCACGCAGCGCACGTCCAATGTCCGCATATTAATCAACACTAGTGTCCCTGTCTCGGCAAAACTTGGCAGCAGGACGATTCTGCATTGCCTGGAGCTCTTCTTCTTGTCTTGTTTCTCCGAACCAGCTAGAGCAGTGGCAAATTCAGACATACCTCCGACGATGTAAATATCTGGTGTTTCATTGAAGACAAATGGGTCCCGCTCGCGGTATGGATGGCACCATAATGTGTCCGGTGCAGTTGGGGCAATGTGACGCCACTTGAGAGTTAGCTCGGCAATAGACACGAACGTGAAAGGGGGTGTCGGGAGGTATTTGAACATGTCAAGCAGGGGTTGACCAGACGTCACCAAGACGCTTCGGGTCACCGGGGGTCTGACAACACCTGAGCTCGGTGGACCGGAATCCTGAGACAACGATTGTTCGGGGTCCGAACCGCATTGAAGCCGAAGCCAAACAGGATTTGTCTCACGATGAAATGTTTCATACTGTATTGCTTCGCTGAACATTGCACGTGGAAAAGGTTGTTGGGGTAGAATCGCGCCTGAGGGATCGTTTGGGCCCGGGAGGATGTGCACAGGCAGAGCCGATACAAGGTCACAAAGATGGGTAGAGAGGATAGAACTGGGATGGGGCGAAAGATCCGAGGGTGTCAATGTGCTTGATTTTTTCTGTTCCCTAGAATGTCAGGTATGTGCATAAATTGATGATAGCAACATACTGGCTTCTTTTCATCCTCCTCTATACTGTTGTCGGTCTCTACGACTGGTAAGAGTGAGTTTCCTGCTATAATCAAACGGGTGATTTGCGACGCGAGTGCTTGATCGTCCTGCCCACCGACTTCACCAGACAGGTATTCCACTAACATTTGAATCTGGGCATCTGCCTGGGAGTCTGTTCCAATAGATAGACCTGAAACAACAGCCAGGTACTCGTTGGGTTGAGGAGAACTGCTGCGCATCAAAACGTTAAAGATGAAGGAGAATATTGAGAAATAGACCTGCCTATCTACGTCCATGACATTGTCGTGAGTATTGCACTGTTCAGCGAACGGTGCAAAGTCGGCGAAGCAGGTGTCAATGACTTCGAAGTCACCGCCTGGGGTTTCCATGCCAAGCACAGCAATGATGACGCCGGTGACGAGATGCGTGGACAAGAGCTTCTGGCCTACGAGTTTGATACGCCCGGACTCGTCCTCGAGCATGACGCTATCTTGATCTGAATAAAACTTTTCTCTGGACTGCGGTGGAGGTAGGGAATGCTTGGATGGGGTGAGTGAATCGAGGAGCGAGATTGGATTGGGCACTCACGTCTCGACCAAGATCCTCGAGGACATTTGGCTTGAGTGGCATGTCCATATACACCGTGCCCAATATCCAGCAAAGCTGAGACTTGACGACGTCGAGTACCCTTGGGACATAGACCGGGTTTCCTGGGGTAGTTTTGTGAGCGTATGTCGTGTTCTGCGACGGGCAGGCACCTGCCATCCAGGTCCTTCCATCTCGCGTTTGCGCGTTCGAGGACGGGTTTCTTCAGCGTTGCGAGTCTAGTGAAGTAAATGTTGGAGTATTGGTGCTTGTAGGAACGGTTTTTAACATCAATGTCGAAGCAGGGCGAGTTGGCGGACGGTGCCAGCAACACGCTCGAGTGCCGCATCATCATCACGGTCTGATTGTAACTTACGTATGGCAGTGTATATAACGACCACCGACCATTCTGATCCCCATCATGTCTCTCTCAAAGGTACGTCCATCATTCCTCCTCAGCGCCTTCACTCATCTCGCATTGTCCAGCACATCAACCCCGAACGGCTCATCCGTGAATCAAAGGTATGTGTTACCCCCCTCCACCATTCTGCTCGTCATCACCCTATCTACAGGACAAAAAGTCCCTTGCTCACCGCCACCTGAACGCCGCTTCAGTGAACACCATCACCCATCCATATGGTGCACGTTATGGGACAGAGTCCCTCCCAAAATTCCACATACCCTCCAAGGGCACCAGTGCCGATATCGCGTACCAGCTCATCCACGATGAATTAAGCACCGACGGTCATCCTACCCTCAAGTCAGTCCCTCTCTCTTACTCCTCTCACACCCTCTTACCTGCGCTGCAGCCTCGCCTCGTTCGTCTCAACTTGGATGCCCGACCCTGCCAACAAGCTCATGCTAGAGAACATGTCCAAAAACTTGATCGATCAGGATGAATATCCTGCCACCCGTATGCATCTTCTCCATCATCACCGCCAGCTCCAGTCCAGATATACCTTTTCCAGAGCTCATCCACACTCGATGCGTCTCCATCCTTGCCGATCTTTGGCATGCACCTTCTACTAAACAAGCGATCGGCACCGCCACTACAGGCTCTTCCGAGGCTATCCAGCTTGGAGGTCTCGCCATGAAACGCATCTGGCAGGAGCGTCGCAAGGCTGCCGGCAAGTCCATTCATGAACCTGGCCCCAACATCGTCATGGGTGCAAATGCCCAGGTTGCTCTTGAAAAATTCGCCCGTTACTTTGAAGTAGAGTGCCGCTTGGTGCCTGTCAGCGCCGAGAGCAAATACAGGTTGGATCCCAAGAAAGCCATGGAGTTCGTCGACGAAAACACGATCGGTGTATACGTCATCCTCGGCAGTACTTACACTGGTCATTATGAACCGGTCAAAGAAATGGCAGATCTCCTTGATGAGTATGAGGTACAGACCGGTCACTCTGTCCCCATCCATGGTGCGATTATCCTTACCATCGTACCTCCCACTCACTAAACTTTCCACGCAGTCGATGGCGCATCTGGCGCATTTATTGCACCATTTGCTCAGCCAAAACTCCTATGGGATTTCAAAATTCCCCGTGTCGTCTCCATCAACACCTCTGGTCACAAGTTTGGGCTCGCCTATGTCGGTGTTGGCTGGGTTGTATGGCGGTCCAAGGAATACCTTCCAAAGGACCTCATCTTTGAGCTTCATTACCTTGGATCTGTCGAGTATTCATTTTCACTCAACTTTTCTCGACCAGCAGCCCCTATCATTGCGCAGTACTTTAGCTTCCTCCATCTCGGCTTTGAGGGTTATCGCACAGTCGCTCTCGATGACTTGAAGAATGCACGACTCTTGAGTCGCGCTCTTGAACGCACAGGATGGTACACCGTACTGAGCGATATCCATAGGCCCAGATCAGGCTCTACCGTCGACGAAGAAAATCCAGAGGTATGCTATCACTCACCGCATTTCACCATGATTCAAATGGACCCGTCGCAGACCTATGAGGAAGGGCTTCCGGTGGTGTCGTTCCGCTTCTCAGACACCTTCCGGGGACAGTACCCCGAGATCGAGCAGAGATGGATCCAAATCCTACTGCGAACTAAGGGGTGGATTGTACCTAATTACGAGCTTCCCCCGAATTTAGAGACCGTCCAGATTTTGCGAGTGGTTGTTAGGGAAACTTGCACAGAAGCGGCATGTTTCTGTTTCTGTACTTGTTGACGATGGTACTCAATATTTGTTGACAGCTCGTCGATCGTCTATTGGTCGATATCGTGAGTGCGCATGCAAATCGAAACCAGTGTTACTTATCCCAAGCTTTCTAGGTTGAGGTAACCGAAGAGCTGATCAAACGTGCTTCGTCGGCCCACGCGCTCGACATCTTGGATAAAGGGTACTGCCGCAACACCAACGTTGGCCAGTTAGACAATGGCTCCGGATCAGAGCCTTCGGGCACATATGCCAAACCCTGTTAGATGGCGCAGACAGATGTGTAAGACGTAGTTTTCTGAGTTCATACTGTTGTAAAGATAGAAAGAACCAAATACATGAGTGCGGAGCTTGTATCTCACTCAAGTGCTACACCGGACACCGAACGCCTGCAATACAACGAGTTACCATGGGGGGCCCGAACCTAGAGGTATTCAAGTTTGGGCTATATCTTTTTGTGCCAGTTTTTGCACTTTTGCACTTTGGTGATCCACAATGGTACCACGACAACGTCCTTCCGGTACGCCTTTGATGCACTTTCGCCAATAGCTGACCCATAACACTTCGTTGCAGTACAAGGAACATCTATTTCCCCGCGTTGACGAAACCAACCGCGTATGTATAACTGGGTTTACTTGACAGTCGTATCTCATGTATATCACCAGCGCCTCCTCACCGATCAGGAGGCCATACGCAACGAGTTGGCACGTATCAAAGCAGAAAAACTTGCAAGGAGGATGCTGCGAGAGAAAGAAACTCTGGACCAAGTGCCGCCCCCTGCACAACCGTCGCGAGGGTGGATCCAATCATGGTGGTGAAATTACCTCTCCCATATGCCACCCCGTCAGACCGACTAGTAACTACGTGACACCGTTTCTAACACACCCGACGCGTACACTCTCCTGTTCATTTTCGAACGCAGAGTTCCGTCCCATTGTATATGACCCTCCACTCTGTCTCTCTCTCTGCAGCTCGGTCTAGGACCTGAGCATATTCCGAGAGCTCATCGGATGTTACTTTCACGCCACCACAAACAACAAAGATCACATTTTTCCTGCGCCTTTCCTCGGCACAAAGTCCTGACATTGGGTCCACGATACGCCAGAACAACTCATGGCTGTAAGCAGGAGACAGGGTTGTCGAACAAGCAAGCTCGAGCAGAAATTTGTGGTCGTCTACACCAGCTGGTGAGAGAAAGTTCAGATGATCATACAAATTGTTCACCTGCAAATCCTCGCGCTGCGAACATTGCTAATTCATCGGGTATACATACACATTTTACTCCGCCAGCGTGATCCAGAGCCATGCGGACCACTCCAGGTGCAGGCCAAGTCGCACCTAGTGAAGCGGCGCGCGAGGTCAACGTATGCATATAAGGAATCGCGACCTGGTGTTCCTCGCTTATCCGTACGGTGTAGGGCGCGTCGGGGGGTATGTTGCCTGGAAGGGATGGTATACTTGACTTGAATCCTTGTGTATTGAGTGAGCAAGCGTGATAGAAACAGTTAGACCCATGAGTCTCTAGGGCGACAACCGGGACTGCAGTTCGCATTGAGTTCTCGCACTGTCAATGGATTGGCTTGTGGACGAACCATTATCCCAGCCGACCGACTGGCACCCGAGGAGTATGCCTCCAATTAGACCACCGCCACCGACTGAGCAGAATATTGCGTCTGGTGTGTGGTGTAGCTGAGATTTCATCTCCTCCACCATCGAGGAGTGACCTTTCCACAGGACTGGATCGTCATACGAAGAAAGCACGAGGCTACACAAGGGTTGAGTCGGTGACGGCTCGCCCGTATCGGTGAATGGACAACGCACGCATTGGGATCTTCTCCGGTAGCTTGGTACATGGCCTTTAATGCGTCGGAATAGATCTGGCCAACCAAGACTACACTTGCGCCTTGCTTCCGTAGCATGTCTTGTGTATCCTTGGCTACGACGATGGGGAGATAGACGGTGCATCTGACTCCGAGTGTGCGTGCGGCGATTGCAGCGGCGAGGCCGGCATTCCCTGACGATGCAATGAAAGCGTGCAAGGCAGAACCGTACCGCGCTTTAGCTTCTTGGAGGCGGAGTGAAATACCCCGATACTTGAAAGACTGAGACAGTTGGAGGTTCTATTAAAAAAAGAGTCGAGTCCGACGAAGGTGGGACAGAGCTGGTTGGCCTCACCTCAAGTTTCAGGTAAGCTGAACAGCCCAGACGATCGGATATGTGGTTCGAGTAAATCAAGGGCGTTCCTAATGCACTAGTCGAGCGAACAACCCCATTCACTGGCATGTCGCGCACGTAGCGTTTCAAGTTTACTTCGAAGTACTCCAAGACCGACACGATCCAAGGATCAGCGCTAGCCTGCACTCGGCCCGCCAGCGGTCCGCTTTATTCGGGGTCCTAATGAACGAACAAAATGGATGGGCACGGACTTGAGCCTAGCACTGGCAAGATGAAACGAGTGACGTACGACTTGCTCCGGTTGCTGACGATGGCTCGGGGCCATGTGACACTTTCTTTGCGCCCACTGGAGCAGGTCTTGTTTAAACCCAGATCGTGATGATCATCGTCGCTTGATTCACTTCCAATGAAGTTCAACGACGGTTTTTGGTTGCTCAAACATGGTGTCAAAGCGCATTATGGCCTACAGGTCGTGCAGTCGAAGATCGAAGAGTCGAATGGCATCACCCTTCAGGTAGCTACGCGACCTATCAAGCACAGAGGTGACACCCTCGGAGGTACGCCACCATCCAATCGAAACCAGAGACCGGGGGAGCATCTTCATGTTTCACGCAGGCCCACTGCTGAACATCAAGATCTACTCCCCAACCCAAGGCGTTATTGGCGTTCGTATCGATCACTTCAAGCACAGGGATGAGTTGCCCGCCATTCCACTATTTCCTGATCTCCCTCCCATTCCGGACGTCTCCCTGTCCAGGTCAGAGACCACCACTATCTTATCGACGGCTGGCCTCACTGCCGAGATCACCGAAAATCCATACACCATCACATTCAAAGATGCACACCGGACTCTGACAGCCGCGGGCCCAAAATACCAGGGAGTATTCGATGTTCCATACAAATGGACAATCGGAACTGCTGCGAACAGCTCCAGCTTGGCACTTGATCCGAGCTCAAACCCTCGCCCGGCACACCCACCTGAGAGCGTTCGCTACATTCATTCCGAGCTCAGTATTTCACCAGGGGAACTTATCTATGGTCTTGGTGAACAGTTCGGGGCATTTGTCAAGAATGGTAAGAGTCTGTTCTCTCCATCTGGATCCTGGACTTAACTGGAACAGGACAAGCTGTTAGTGTTTGGAACAGAGATGGTGGCACTTCAAGCGAGCAAGCTTATAAATGTGTCCCATTCTATATCACGAACAGAAACTACGGCGTGTTTATCAACCATCCTGGTGAAGTTGAAGTAGAGGTTGGAAGTGAGAAAGTAAGCAGAGTCGGCGTCAGTGTTGCTGCAGAGTCATTGGAATACTTCGTCATCTACGGCAAGAAACCTCTGGATGTCTGTTGTTCCAACAAGTCTTGTTTCCGTCCTTCTCATGCTTACACCCTGCCCAGATCCTCGAGCGATATACTCGTATGACTGGGCGACCCGCGTAAGCATCTTGCTAGTCATAAGCTTAACACAATTCAGCAGACCCACTTCAGGTTGCTCCCGTCTTGGACCTTCGGTCTTTGGTTGTCCACGTCATTCTTGACTTCATATTCTGGGGAGACTGTGATTAGCTTCCTGCAAGGTATGCAGGATCGCAGCTGTCCTATTCGTGTGTTCCACCTGGATTGCTTTTGGATGAAACAATATGAGTGGCAAGCCCTTTCTTTCAGGTCTTCTCACAGTTTGTCAAATTTGTTTCAGGTGTTCCTTCACCTTTGATCCCGATAACTTTCCCGACCCTAAGGCATACCTTTCCAACATCAAACGGAAGTTCAACGTCAAGATTTGTGTCTGGAGTCAGTAATAGCTTTCCATGCTCCATTCTAGCGATTGATCATCTATTAGTCAATCCTTACGTCTCTCAGCTTTCTCCGATATTCGAGGAGGGTGTTAAAGGCGGCTATTTCATCAAAAGGATAGATGGCAGCACTTGGCAGTGGGATCTTTGGCAGCCTGGGCTTGCAGTCCTGGATGTCACAAATCCGGAAGCATGTCAATGGTATTCCAGAATGCTTTCGGCTCTACTTGATATCGGCGTAGATACGTTCAAGGTCTATCTCAATCACCTTTACCTTAACACAAAGCTAAAGTCAACTACAGACGGATTTCGGAGAACGTATTCCCCATGCCAACATCAAATATCATGATGGCTCAGATCCGATGAGAATGCACAATACATACGCAGTCGCATATAATGAATTGGTATTCAAACTACTCGAGAACAGGTTTGGGAGAGGCCAGGCAGTGGTGTTTGCTAGAGCTTCAGCGACCGGTGGTCAAAGGTAATAGGCTGGTGTATCTGACGTCTGCGGCGTACTGATACCTTGCGGTAGATTCCCTGTGGTATGCTATTGCGTCCTTTCCTTGTTCAGCAAGACATTCACCCCTGCTAGCATTGGGGCGGCGATTGTGAATCTACATTCGAGGCCATGGCTGAAGCCCTACGTGGAGCGTTGAGCTTGACAGTATCTGGATTTGGTTTCGCGTCTCATGACATTGGAGGATTTGAGGTGTGTGTTCCGATGCAATATATATTATAACCCCCATGGCTACTCCAAGGGACACCCACCACCAGAGATCTATCAACGTTGGGTAGCCTTCGGCCTCTTTTCTTCTCACTCGAGGTTACATGGATCATCCTCTTACCGCGTACCCTGGCAATACGGTGAAGACGCCGCAAAAAGCATGTCGAAATTGCTCGACGCCAAGCATCGTCTCATGCCATACATCTATACCTACGTGAGCTATCCTTCACCGTATTGCGGGTTATGCTTTACGAATGACTTGATCCAGGCCGTTAATGCCCATGTTAATGGGCACCCATTACCGCGCGCTATGTTCCTCGAGTTTTTAGAGGACAGGACAACTCATTACCTTGACCGACAGTACATGCTCGGCCCTTCGTTGCTCGTTGCTCCCGTGTTTGTGTCCCAAGAAGAGGAATCGGAGTATTACATCCCTGCTGGTCGCTGGACATCGTTCTTCAATCTACAGCGCACCATTCTTGGCCCGGCGTGGGTCCACGAGAAGGTTCCACTTGATGAAATACCGGTTTGGATCAGGCCAAACAGCGTGCTGTGCTTAGGTGCAGCGGGAAAGGGTCGTCCCGATTACGCACTTAACCTGGATGTCGAGATCCATCTTTACGAGTATGCAGAAGGGTCTAAATCCACTGTCGTACTGTCGCCAGCTAGTGGAATAGTTGTTGACAGTGTCTACGTCGCAAGGTCATCGAGTGGCATTACAGTGCGTGTCGTAGATGGTTCCGCCACCATATCCTCCGTGGTCTTGCATGGTGACTACCCAGTCATCCAACGCTTGAATGGTGGGACAGCACTTGCCAGCAATGTCACTGGTGTCGATGTATACAAAGGCGGACGGGAAGTTGTAATTGAGTTTTGACTAGTGTAGTAGCAGTAGCATGCATATGTGACAAGGTTCCCATTTCAAGTTCTGCCAGAACCGTACCCGGGTTGTTCGAGGAAGTACTACTACACAGTGATCACCAGCCGGCGTCAAGTTCAACCTTTTCTCCATGTTCGCGAAACTTCCTCAGAAACTCACTGCGCCTTTGGGTCTCTTGTCGGACGAAGCCAAACTAGCATTCCGCAGTCGTCCAGAGGGAATCTCTAAGCTAATATCCACCAGGGTGCGTTTGTCTTCTGGTCCGTCAATGGCACGCCAATCAATACCTCTCTGCTCTATAGAACATCGCTCAGAATGATAGCTACTGGGATCAGGTTCGTCACCTTCTCGCGCACTCTACCTCGTTACCTCACTCGACGTCCACAGTACTTTGTCTTGTTCGACTCACCTTCAGATGTATTCTCGCTCGTGTCGCCGCATGATAGTAGGTGGATACCATACATTCTGCATGCTACAGCACTTGATATCGTGATCAGTTCGTCGTGCAATGTTGGACGCACCCGAGAACGTCGCTACCTTGATACGAGTTCTCACATCACGATTATTCAATTTGGTCTCAGATCACACGTTTCCCTCCACAACCGGTGTCTCCGTGGCCTCATATGCAACATCTCTCATCAAATCTGTCACAGCAGAACGCAATACCACGAAAGAGGTGTTGAACGCTATCCGTGTCTTACAAAGGGTACTTCCCGTCATCTTCGAAGTCGAGGGTGAATCGAATACATTCGAGCTGGAAGTCTTATGGAAAAAAGTAGAAGCCAACAGCGAGAATCAACCTCCCGCTGAAGAAACACCCCAGTTTGTGATCGAAGACGAGGACGAGGACGACGGAGGCGAAAATGGCGATGCAAGTGAGCCAACCACCCACGGGGGATCTACATCAAAGGCAGAGAAAATACTTCTGCCTTCTCTCGGCGAGAAACTCTTTAGTTGTATTAACGACCTTCTATTTTGTTGTGGGTTTACTCTACCTACCAAAATACAAGTCGACCATTACAAGATCAATTATGTTATTTGGTGCGCTTGTTGAGTTGTTACCATCAGTCCGCCTGTGACGAGTTGATTGTAGGGAAAAAGGTGTCGGTACTACCACCGATCCGGGCCCGAGCACTCAATACGATTCGAATAAAACTGAAATTTTGCGCCTACTCCTCGTGCTACTGTCGCGCCAAATGTATGTTCCCCCTGGGTCGTTATTCAGTAAACCATCTTTCTACACTCTTCATGTGGTCCGAAAAACACCTCGCCGGGATGTATTGACACTGTTGTGCTCCTTGCTCAACACAATCGTAAACTCCTCGAAAACGACCCATGTCACAATCGCAAGCATGGCAGGCAAAGTCCCGTATAACCACCTCGTATTCAAAGGGGAGGACCCCAGAACTGTTCTCGTGGGCATGTGTCTGCAAGTCCTTTGTGTTCTGCTTGATTTTCAGAGTGGCCCCGCTCGCGACGCTTCATCAGGGAATGGAGAGACTGTATCCTCCGTTCCGACGAGTAAAACAAATGCGTTTCGGTACTTCTTGGCGAAGTTGGTAAGTCACTGTTCGCCTGCATAGGGAAAGCGGGTTAACCCCCATCAAGCATCGTTCACAAGACTTTACTTTCATACTGGATGGAATTACGAATATCTTGGAGCAACAGCTCGCCGTCACAAACAACTTATTTCCGGGTTCTAGAAAGTCCGTTCCGTACGTGCCAGAGACCGGTAAGTGGTTTGTTCAACGATAATGTGGACAAGTCCTCACTGCTCTTAGTCATCTTATTTTGGAAAATGATCGAGTTAAACAAGGTAAGATCTTCGGACTCTCCTCTCGCACTTACTTCATCATCCTTCAGAAATTCCGCGCACACCTTTTGGATTCCGATAAAGCAATGGACGTTTTGGTGTACCTTCTGTGCTATGGTCTAGATATCAGAGACAAACCTCGTACGTCTCTGAGAAGCCTATTACCACGTCGGACTCGTGTTCATTATGCGGTCTAGAGCAACATGGTCTTTGTCGTGCATTAACGTATATCGTCCAGACCTTGTCGGCTGAACCTACATTCGGCAATAAACTTTCGACCCCTATCAAAATAGCAGTACCTGCAAAATGGGCGACGCCTGGAACAGCTGCCGATTTCATGATTACGGTGAGGTGTCGCATCAGCACGTCGACAATCCATTGCAGTCACTGAAGGCAGTTCAGGCTATATATTCAATGGTAGCCACAACATCTGGAGCGCTCAATTCGTTATATCCTGCTCTTATAATTGCTTTGTCGAATGCCGCGCCTTACTTTAAGAACCTTTCCGTAGTGTCGTCGACACGGCTCATTCAGATGTTCAAGTCATTTTCAAACCCACGATTTCTCCTTTCTGACGAGAGTCACCCGAGGCTGCTCTTTTTCATGTGAGTATCTACATTCATCCCGCTGAATTTGCCCGTTGACGGGCTCAGGCTTGAGGTGTTCAACTGGGTGATATTTCATCACCTGTCCGACAACCCTAACCTGTTGTATGGGATTCTCACGGCACACAAGACATTCCAAGAACTTGGTACTTTTACTCTGGCTCGAGCACTGCACGAGATTAAGCGTATCGAGCTTGCCAGAGAGGAGCAAGCTGCTCAATCAGAGCGTGACAGGAAAGGGCTTGGTCGCCAGGAAGATGACGACCTCGAGAGTGGTGACCCGCACGCAGAAAAGGTACGATTGCTGCAACAACAGGACGCCACTCTTGACCGGGAGGCGGAGTCGTCCCATGGTCCAAATACGGAGGACGACGAAGGGACAGTCTCAGGTCCAATCATTCCCCCGAGTTCCCAGAGTATGCCTGGCAGCCCGACTTCTGAGAAGACCAGGGGAAAGATGAGAGAAAGAAGATCGCTCTCATTGGATGCAAATACAAGCACAGAGAGACTCGCGAGTGTCGGCATTGGACGGAACGGCTTCGTGCCCACTCGGGAATGGGTAAGTCTATTTGTGGTACCGTCGCGCAACCCGCGTTAATTACAGCTGCACTAGGTGACTTCCTGGCAGCAAGGGTCGGGATTCTATCTCCTTGGTAGCTGCTTCCAAGCTGATGCTCCTACAGTCTTCCTCTCGACACTGTGATGTTGGTCATTTCCGAGCTGCTTCCCAAAGTCCAGAATCTACAAGCAGGTCATCAAAAGGCAAATACCGCCGGTGCAATCACGGATTTCTTGCAGAGCGTGACACTTGTAGACGTCCTTCCGCCGAGGCCCCAAGCACCTTCTCGTAGATTTATGGTTTGTTCGTCGGCCACCCATCTTCACTGCACTAATTGTCCCACCAGTGGTCGGATGCTTCCATCGTCTGGCTCACCTCGTTGATCTGGGGAGAGATTTACGTACACGGGATGTCACCTCTGGGAATTTGGAACTCTACCAATGTCCGGTTGTTCCTCGTTCAACACACCCGGACGCAACAACGTCAGATTACGGAAACGATGTCAAGTGTCGTCGGTGGCCTATTTTCTCCTCCGAGGCAAAGGTCGGATCACTCATAAGTAGCGCAAAATATCGATTTTAAGAGACCTGTTATTCCCTCTCTTCTGTACATGTTGGGGTACGAACAATTCACTGTTGTACTTATTGATATATCTTCGTGGGACCACTCTACCGAACACGGTACAAGGATCCATCAGGCTGTGGCATCCGTGTAAGTCTAAGGGGCACGGAACAATTTTAAGCTGCGCCAGTTACCTGTTGAGATAGATGCACATCACAGGGCGTTATGCCGTTCGACTTGCAACGTCGCTTGCATCGTATGACTCCACAATCCAGCCGGCGACAGGCGCGCCCCATCGCGAACGCGATCCTCACTTTTGTATCATAGACGTGGCTATGACACTTGGCACAGTAGAAAGAAGTCGCCGTTTCCGAGATCATTGATGAAAGTGAGTACAACGAGCACGGCTAGCGAGTTGGCACTGGCCAGACCACGAATTTGCTGATGGCGCCCAAAAGGATGGCAACAAACAAGCTGCTCAGAGGCCCAACAACATCACAAAAGTGTGTCCTGATCCAACGCGGATGGCGGAAGCAATGTTGAACAGGGAAAGAAGCATCGCACCCATGCTTCCAGAGATACTGAGTGCATACCACGGTGTAAAGAATGGGGGATTGAGTAAAAGAAACGTTGCGACCCCAGAGCCGACGAATAACAAACCGATTTGAATAACAACCTAAGAAAAGGTAAATCCAAAAATGTTCTGATTGCTAAAGAATGGCAATACCAGTCTGTCTGAGGAATCTAGGTTTGGCGCTTCCCCAGTAGCATGGCAGCCGGCATGACTTCAGTAAATCGGGTAATGGTCAGGACTACGCAGGACTGCGTAGGATCGTCGGCTAGCACTAACCGGTTCCTTGAAGCTCATGGTAACGAAAGGAGTAACGAGTCCCATGATTCGAAACGTCCATAGATTCGTGGCATAGAATGCCGAGCTCGTCGACGAGGATCTGACGATGCTCTGGATGCAATCACCGAGGCCACCGTCAGCAAAGACCAAGTCGTTGGCGAGACCTCGTCTTCGCTTGAGCTATTGTGAAGGCGGCGTCTCACAAGCCTGGCGAATGTATGCTTCAGAGGGGAACGGTCATCGATACTCTTTGCGTGACTGAGGCGATTGAGAACTTGGCCAAAGCCGAGCAAAAAAAAAACACCCTAATTTGCAGCATACCGAGAATCCAACCAGTCAAGGACTCCTGAGTTGGGCACAGCACCAATTGCGACCCAAGAAATGGCCAAGGGACCAACAAAAGCAAGTGCGGAGTCTTGCACACACTTTTCGTTTGCGAGCCCGGCTTGCAAAACATCCCACGAGTAGGAACCGCCGTCGTAAAACGTCCTGGAATCGAGCGGGATGACTAAGTATAGGTAAAGGTGGGGAACGAGCCCATACGCGATGAGACTCCACGCAGAGACGATCACCAAGCCATATCCACTACCATCGTGTACCTCGTCAACAGGTAGAGTAGAGGCCGATGGGTTGTGCTGTAGCGACGAAGGATGGTCACTGGCCCTGTGCTTACAGGAGTGCATGGATAGAGGGGCTAGCTCTGGAGGGGATTGTTGGACTAGATATTTCATTGCGTCGCACTTCGTGTGGGGAAAGGGCACTCCATGAACAACATCATTGGGAGTTAAGTACTACACCAGGCGATCTTATCGGGATATGACTGTCAGACTTGGCGCGCAGGCGTGTACGACAGGACTTGGACCCTTTGGCTTGGACGGAAAATGACCAAGGGTGCTAAACCTAGTCGTCCTCATGAAGTTCTTTCCATACTTGTTCTGTCCTGAGTCTCCGCTCTTTGGCCGCAGCGCGATTGCGACCGGAGCGCTCGCGACTCTGATGCAGAGGTGAAGAGAACGTGGGTGTGCGGTGATTTTTATACTCACCTCCTTGCGGAGACACTGTATGAGGCCAGACTTTTGCTCGTTGCAACCACCGGTCAAGCGTTTCCAGTTGCTTGTGTGGCAGAGATCGAGAGCCTCTATGAATTCTCGACAGACTATAGATCAGGCTATTGTGAAGAAAAGTCTGGGAGCGATTGAGACTGATACTCACCGTCGCGTTTGTCAGACAGCTGAGGGTGCATGTGCAAGTGTCACACGGCGGGGCGACCGAGCTCATTGACAAAAAATCAGTGCTCACGTACAAAAAAAGATCGATCCAAGTAGCCTTGGCCCTGATCGATTGAATGACTTGACTTGACTTCTTATTGGCCTTCGTGTGATCCGCAACCATCTAGTAGTGCAGTGGGAACCGAACTTGATCTGTATTTAATCAGCCAACGCACACCAGCAGTGACACCCGCCGTTCTTTCTCTCTCTCCATCACCAGCCATGGCTCTTTCCAGCCCCACAGACACGACCTGCATTGCGACCATCCGTACCCTCGCCGCGGATGTCGTCGCCAAGGCCAACTCTGGCCATCCCGGTGAGCATCATCATCCAGGTACCTTATTCGCTCACAATGATCCACACCACCAGGTGCACCCATGGGCATGGCCCCCGTTGCCCATGTCCTTTTCACCAGGTAAAGCTCGTCCCCCGTCCCCTACCCGCTCCTACCCATGACGGCGTACCAGGTTCTTCAACGCGAATCCCAGTAGCCCCAAGTGGTTCAACCGCGACCGCTTCGTGCTCTCCAACGGGTATGTCTCCTCTCGTTCGCTCTATCAACGACTCACTGTATCGTTCTAGACACGCGTGAGTGATCTCTTGACATAGTTCATCTCGTATCGGATCCTGAAGGGTCGATCCCTCTCGCCGGACTCAGCTGCGCTCTACAGTACATTTTGTTGCACCTTCTCGGATATAAACTGTCCCTAGATGACCTCAAGGCATTCAGACAACTCGACTCGTTGACCCCTGGCCACCCAGAGACACATCACACAGATGGTAGCACAATTTGTCCCGAACACCTTATCTCGTATTCTGACAGGTAATCTGCACCAAAGGTATCGAGGTCACCACCGGTCCTCTCGGTCAAGGTTTCGCAAACGGTGTTGGCCTTGCCATCGCTCAGGCTCATCTCGGCGCTATTTACAACCGCGATAACTTTGACCTCATAAATAACTACACCTATGGTAGGCACCGGATCGACACGCCATGTGGACGATTTACTAATGCATGCCATATCAGTCTTCATCGGGGATGGTTGTCTCATGGAAGGTGTTGCATGCGAAGCCGCATCTCTCGCTGGCCACTTGCAACTAGGCAACCTCATCGCTGTATGTTTATCTCACGTTCGTGGGACACCTTCGCAGTACTCACAACTGTTCCTAGATCTACGACGACAACCGTGAGTTTGGATACTCGGTCGCTCGTTACAACTTTATACTCCCCTCCTGAACAGATATTTCTATCGACGGCGATACTGCTGTCGCATTCACCGAAGATGTCAGCCAGCGGTTCTTGTCATATGGCTGGCAGGTCCTTCGTGTTGAGGACGGCGACAGGTAATGCGCGATGACATTCTCTGTGTTCGTTTACCAACCAGTCATGGCAGCGATCTCGACGGGATCTACAACGCGATCGCAGCGGCTCGCCGCGAGAAGTCCAAGCCCACACTCATCCGACTTCGAACAACCATTGGGTATGGTTCCAAGCAACAGGGTACTCACGGTGTCCATGGTTCTCGTGCGTGGCTAAATCACTGCAACATCCCCCTTGGCCCAATTTAATCTCTCACACAGCCCTCAAGGCCGACGACATTCAATCTCTCAAGAGCAAATTTAATTTCCCGACGGACCAAAGCTTTTACATTCCCGGCGAGACATACGCGACATATAGGGCAGCCGCCCGCCGTGGCGCCGAGTATGAGGCAGCTTGGACGACCTTACTTGCCAAGTACGCCAAGGCTTACCCGAAGGAGCACGCGGAGCTCACGCGTCGAATTGCCGGAAAGCTCCCAGACGGATGGGAAGATTCACTGCCAGTCTACAAGCCCAGTGATGCCGCACAAGCCTCCAGGAAGTACTCCGAAATTGTTCTGACAGCCATAACATCCAAGCTCCCGGAGCTTATGGGAGGTTCGGCAGATCTGACCGGTAGTAATCTGACCAAGGCCAAGGGAACCATCGACTTCCAGCCTCCTACCACTGGCCTAGGAAATTACTCGGGAACCTACATCCGCTACGGTGTCCGTGAACATGGTATGGGTGCAATTGCCAATGGTCTCGTAGCATATGGCGGTATCATACCCTTCGTGGGGACTTTCTTGGTGCGTACGATAGCAAGCTAGATATCCGTGCGTCTTACTCGGGTGCAGAACTTTGTGTCGTACGCTGCTGGCGCTGTGAGATTATCAGCTCTTAGCAAGCACCAGGTAATCTGGGTTGGTGGGTAGTCCCCCGTTGGCCGTTCATCCGTCTGCTGATCCATGTATCCATTGTAGCAACTCACGACTCCATTGGGCTTGGTGAAGATGGTCCTACGCACCAACCCGTTGAAACCGCTGTCCACTTCCGTGCTATTCCGAATCTCGACTTCTGGCGTCCGGCAGATGGCAATGAGACCTCTGCATCCTACCTTGTCGCGATCCGGAGCAAAGAAACACCTTCCATTCTTTCACTCTCTCGGCAGAATCTCCCGAACCTCGAGGGTTCCTCGATTGAACGGGCCACACGCGGTGGATACGTACTCTACGAGGTCGAGGGCGAGGACTTGACCATTGTTAGCAGTGGAAGCGAGGTTCCGATTGCATTGGAGGCCGCAAGCAACCTCAAAAACGAGGGCTTTAAAGCTCGTGTTGTGAGCTTGCCGTGTTGGTCGGTGTTCGACAAGCAAGACAAGGCATACAGGCTGAGCGTCCTGAGGAGTGGGGCTCCGATCCTGTCCTTGGAGGCATTGTCGACGGTCGGATGGCAAAAGTACAGTCACGAGGCAAGTATTGACTTTGTTGAGGTTGTGGTTATATTGATGACCGTCTGCAGCAATACGGTCTGCCTGCATGGGGAGCATCTGGCCCGTATCAAAAGGTCTATGAGAAATTTGGTATTACCGGCACAAGTATGCATGCTTATTTGCATCTGTGATTTGGGCTGACTCTTGCTGTTCCAGACATTGCTGCAGTAGGCAAGAAAGTGATCAATTTCTACAAGGGTGGAAAAGTTGTTTCTCCTCTTGAGAAGGCATTGTAAAATGGGCTGTATCTTCAAAAGTTTGATAGAGGGGACTGTGTAGCATTCGTGTATTGTGAATAGACGTCGTTGGGACTGCCATGTTGACTGCCGGCTTGCACTGCGATACATTATGCACGAATATCGATAGTTGCTGGTGTCTACATCGAGATGGCAAGTCTATTTCCGGTGGACAGTCATGTTGTCCCAAGCGGCTCTCTCCTCGTCCTCCTTGATGACAGATTCTATATGTGGTTTGAGGTAGCGGACGTCCTGTGAAGCGAGAATGAGAGACAATACCGGAGTGAAGAGGGATGTGCATACGTCTTTAGCCGAGACCCACTTCTCCCTTGGCAAATCTTTGTGAAGGGTGCTCGTATGGAGCGACACTTTCATGCGGTATGCACGATCGTATGCTTGTCGGGGTGTTAGACGTCCCAAAGCCTATAGCCGTTCTCTGGATCAAACAATCTAGCAAAAGGAGCGCGACGCACCCTCTGTACTTCAGGCAGCTCTTCCATTTCTGTTTGTGATGTTGTCAAGCGTGTTGGGGGCGAAACAAGGGACACGCACGGAGGTCGTCGTACTTGAGGCCCATGCGGCGGTAGCCCATCAAGTCGGCATACCAGTGAGCGACGGGGGTGACGAGGCTCTTGAGCGTGCGGGACGAGCGGACGTATGGAGCAAGGGATGGCCCGAGCGCGTTCATGTTTTCAGGTTGTTGACGAGCAGCTCGGGACCACACGGAAAAACAAAAGTTTGTCCCTGTTTGTATTCATAGATGAATAAATAACTGATAAGATGCCAGAAAGTCGTCGACCGATCATGGCACCCAACATCAACGAGCGCACCTACATCATGGTCAAGGTATCCCTTCCTCCTCTCCCCCTTTCGATCTAGCCAACAATCTACAACAGCCTGATGGCGTCGACCGCGGTCTCGTCGGCGAGATCCTCTCCAGATTCGAGAAGCGTGGCTACAAGCTCATCGCCGCCAAGCTCGCCCTCCCCTCCAAAGAACACCTCGAGAAACGTGCATCTCTTTTTATTCGCCCTTCCAAACTCACTCACCCACGCTACAGACTATGCCGATCTCAAGGATAAGCCCTTTTTCCCCGGTTTGATCAAGTACATGCAGTCCGGCCCCGTGTTCTGCATCGTCTTTGAGGGCCTCGATGCCGTCAAGACGGGCCGTGCCATGCTCGGTGCCACAAACCCTCTCGCTTCTCAAACCGGTGCATTGTACCGTCTTTCTTTGATCGACCATCGCCGTTGAACGCGCGTTTTTCAGGAACGATCCGTGGCGACTACGCACTCGCTGTTGGCCGCAACATTTGTCACGGTTCCGATTCCGTCGAAAACGCCGAAAAGGAGATCGCACTGTACGCTGATTTTGTCACTGGCCGCAGGCCCAGTCACTCACCCTACTCTATAGGTGGTTCCCTGATGGGACCCTCCAGTACAACCTCACCCAGGCACACATGATTTACGAGTGATGACGGATAGATCTGCCGTGCGCAACACTCTGAGACGCCGTATATTATAGTCTGGTCGATGGAAAAGAATAAGAATATATTATCATGTCTGCTCGCAAGGAGAGTGTGAAAAGCAGCCTTGCGGAGATGCGGCATGATGCGTGATTGACGGGCGACCTCGTCGGTACACCGCATCTCCTCTGAACCACAGGCTGATCTGGTCTCTTGGACGAAAGTGGCAGGCCACGGTGGGCCAATATTCATCTGAAACCGCGATCCAGGAGTGATGCGGCCATGAAGTATATTTGATGCGAGTCGGACTGGCGGTGGCGGCTCGTTCGAATAGGCCCTCGGCGAGCAAGGGCCTCGTCACTTTGAAAAAGCCACGGCGGTCTCTGGTCTCCGTCCTTGGTGTCATCCAAGTTGGCCTGAATGAACCATACAGCCAAGAAGCTTCGGTGTTGTCAAGACAGTGTAAATACAGTATCGAAAAGCACTCAAACAATAAAATTAAACGTAAGAGGAGAAATACAACCGCCAAGTGGTATGCAAATAGAGTTGAGGGTATGATGCGAGAGTATCATTTAACCACCTGTCGTACACTGGCCCAGAGTCCCCCTTCTTTGGCGTGCCATGGGTAGTGTAAAGCTGTCCAAGCAAACATAGTTGATCCTTCACTACGACGCGCGCATTCCCCAAGAGGATCACCAGGGGGAGGGATCAAAATATCGAATTACGAGAGGAAACCCAGACCTCCTTGTTATGTCCCACAGGCGAGGATGGTAGCCAAGTCCTTCTCGCCTGCTGCGCATAGTTGCCGTGCGCGAGCTTTAAGCCGCACTGAGAGAGCATCGACACCATGAGGCTGTACGTAAAAGAAAACGTGAACAAGAAATGGCTCACAATTGCGGTCAAGACTCAGTAGCACCACCTTGACGGCGCTGTTTGTATCTCGTATGGCCGTACTGGCTTTGAGAAGTCCAGATCGATCGATCCAGTGTTCGTCTTGCCAGATGGCAGCCTTCAGGATGAGATCGTCCATGCATCGATCCCAAGATTCTGCATCAGAAAACTCGACTTGTTCGGTTCGCACGTTGAGCGACATGAGATAATTGCCTTTCGACGTCTGGACTTTGAGTGACGTTGCATGCGATCGAATGTGAGAGGTGATATAACCGACGGCCTCCTGTGCGGTCTCGCCGAGCTGAGACGTGTTGGCGCAAAGTCCATCAAGCTCCATGATGACAGGGACGGGGATGATGACGGTCCATCGTACCGACTCGACGATCGAGGCGACGATAGACAAGGATGACAAGAGGATGTTTGTGTCCAGAACAAGGACGCTGTAACCGGGAACAATATTTAACGTTGGGGCAGTTGCAACTGGACGGCGCGGACGACGTTTCGAATGCTGCGTCAAAGTTGGAGAGGGCAGTCGTTGGGCAGACGCGAGCAACGATCGCAGATACCGCCGCCGTGCCTGCAAGCGTTTGAGTCAATGCCGACGATGGGATAGAGTTGCCTTACCTTGAGTGCTTTCACCTCCTCCGAATCCTCCTCGTCATCCTCTCCTTCCGAAGATTCATCCGCCTCTGCACCATCGACGTCGATGTCCATCGTGTCGTCGGTCCACCTCCGGCCTCTACGACGAATTTCCTCTTGCTCACGTTCGTGACGATCTTCGTCCCTCCATCTGCACACTTTTGCCTCCAACGTGCCATCCACTCTCCATTCACGTGTCCCTTCCGCCCACGTGAACCCATCGACGAGTCCGGCCAAGTTGACCGCACTACGTGCAATTCTTGTCCACCGCTGCGTGGTCTCGTCCTTCAATTCGTTACCACGTTCGTCTTCGTCCTCGTCTTCGATGATGCCGTCGGTCAATTGACCCCCTTCTTCCACATCCAACACTTGGATTTCCACACGGCGATCTTCACCGCTCTTCCAGTACCCGCGCTCAAACACCTTGCGACCCACCCATTCCATTCCGCGCATGCACCAGTCCTCAGGAAGGGGCGGAGCACAGCCACTCGTAAGCATCACCCAGCGCTCCGTACCGGAGGGAGCGGGAACGTGAAGCCCCTGGGAGCTGTGTATGTTCCTTGGTATGGAAGAGAAGAACACGGCCAAATCATGCCACGGAATGAATCGTTCCAATATTGCGAGTGTTTCAGGGTGTTTGCTGACCGTGATGAGGAACGTCAAAAACACGGTGAGATAGGGATTTAGGGTAGACTTTGCAAAAGGCGAGGCTTTACGCGTCGGATTGCGGAGGACAAAGGAAAACATTGACAGTGCAAGTTGCATTGCATATTTGAACGCTTGCGAGAGTTCAAGGGATAGCGGGCTGTCTGGCAACGTCGGGGAGGTCTGTGATTGAAATGTGTCTGATTTCGACCCGTCATCGTCCACGTCCATCCGCTTTTCCTCTGCGTCTTCCTCGGGTTGGACGACTGCGGTTCGTTTTGCAAAAACCCGCAAGGGAGCTGTCGACGCGGCATCGCGACTACCCATGCCACCCGTCTTGCGCAAGACACTACTGGATCGACCATATTCCATGACGGCGCCGATGTTAGTGATGGCCATCATGATCCATTCGCGTTCTTCGGCACCCTCGATCTCGAGGCGTTCGAGGAAACGGGAAAGAGTGGGAGCAAAGTCGTCAAGCTGAATGTTGGTGAAGAGCATTCCGTGAAGGAGAACGAATAATTCGGGCAATGTCGCGTCTGGTTGAGAGCGGCGGGACTGGGCTGTGGATGACCATATGGGAAGGATAGATTCCCGTGAAGTGGAGAACGGGTGAATGGTGGTCATGCTAACGAGCGAATGTGATCAGCATCGGATGGAAGGCGGGAGGGGGTTGGCAAACCTTTTAACGAAATGGTAAACTGCCCGCAGCTCTTCGGTCTCGACCTCGCGACTGAGGAGGCCGAGGTGGTGGTGAAGTTTTCCCGCGCCGGGGGTGTCTGCGATGCCTTGAGCGTACCACTCTTTGGCGATGCCGCGCCAGCGTTCTTTTTCGGGTTCGACTTCCATGAGGCGGGCGGCAACGATGCCGACGCTCGGGGTGGGGGAATCGTCGATTCGTGCTGCTAGACAATCGGAGGAGGACCTGACGCTGATCTGTGATTTGCTCTTGTGGGTGTGACTTGGATCGTTGGAGGAGACTGCGTTGGCCTGAGAGACTGCGTCTGCTGTGAGGGCAACGCCGGAAAGCTGGTTGCTGGTGACCATGGCTGCGACGGCCATGCGATATCGGGCAAGGTCACCGAGGGCCTCGAGCCAGCCAGCGCGGAATGATTTGAGGGTGGGTTCCTCGAGGAGACCGGTGTAGAATGTGTAAGCAAAGTAGATGAAATCTTGGAGATGTTCGAGGGCGAGGGGAGAAGAGAAGGAAGCGCGACGGAGTGCTTCGAGGAGTTTGTGGAATGCGTGGGTCCAGAGTCTGATGATGATGTTGTACTTTGTTGGGATGACGCGCAAAGAGGCGGGGACGGAAGGAGCGAGGGAGATTTCCATTAAATTGTGCATCATGTCGGCTAATCTGGAATGTGGGAGATGAGGGCGAGGTAGGGGATAGGAGAGAAGAGAGAGAGGGGGGGGGGGGGGCTTACTGCTTATGGTCTGATATGAGTTTGATCCACTTTTGTTGTTCGAGCTCTTCGTCAGAGACCTCGCGGGCACGGGCATGCAAGAGGACGCGGGCGTCGTCGGGGATATCGTCCGTGTCTTCGGAGAGTATTCTTGACTCCAAGGCGGAGATGGTGCGGTAGAGTTTCTTGAGTTGTACTGCAAAGGCGTTGTTTCCTGGATCCTGGCGAGGTTTACCGTCGAAGAGGGCTGAGGAGGCGGAGGAATTATCGGTTGTGCCGGAGGAGAGGGTGAAGGTGGAGGAAGCGATGGAGTGAGCGTAAGAGGAAGTGGAAGAGGCGGAGACATGATCTGCGGGGCATTTTTGGGATGGGGGCTGTTTGGATGGTCTGGCGAGGACGGCGAAGCGGACGGGGTCGTCCTTGCGGTGATCGAAGAGACGTTGGTGTGAGGTGGGTTCGCGGGAAGCGGGGATGCGAGGGAGGTAAGAGCTGCTGGTTGCGTCTGAGACGGACTCTGGGTCGTGGGTGCGTCGGAGGGGGATTGGGTCGGTGTCTGGGTTGTAGAGCTTGGTGTGCTGGTGGGTACGAGAAGGGGGTGATATTCTGAGACGACGAGAAAAGTCGTCTGGATCGGCGTCTGTGCGGGGGGGTTTCTTTGGTGAGGGAGGCTGGGTGGTGCGTCGAGATGCGCTGGGATGGGATGGGATGGGGTGAGGAGGAGGAGGAGGAGAAGGAGGAGAAGGAGAGAAGGAGAAACTCACGACGCGTTTCTACGCTGGAATGCGATCATACGCTCAGCGATGTCTGTGGGTTGAGCTGGTGCGCGCCGTCGCTTTGAAGCGTCCATGGTCAAAGAGTTGGTTGGTAGCTTTTCATTCCGCAGTCGTTCTCTCAGCTGCTGCGCCGATCGAGATCAATTTCCATATTTGGTATGTTACACATTGTAATTGTACACGTGACTTTCACGTCCACGATACTGCGGCCCTCGGCGCAGCAGCCAGGTAATGCACAGCCACTGCATAGCATTCACTCACCCTCTGTTTGCAACGTGCCCTTTGTCGTCCAGCCGCCTGCGCACCCCCGCCGTGTTCACCTGCCCCCATGCCGTCAGTCCATCCCTCACAACATCTCATTCACTCTGTGGCTTCAAGATCCCCGCAGCCGCAACGCAAAAATCCTTGTCCCTTCTTCCACAGCACCGCCTGGTTCCTCACATCCCCACTAAAATATTCCAACCTGCCTACGTACTCTTGTGACGCTTTGAATTCTTCCGATGGCTCCTCTGGCAAGTCCATACAATAAACTACCCGCGCACCCGCTTCTCCGAATGCCCCCCGTCACAAGCCCAACGCGGTCGTCAAGGATCTTGGGCCGAGGCGTGAAATCGGCGTCCTCCTTCGCCCTCAGCGCTGCCTCGATCCCCAGCGGGGCCAGGCGTGACACGGTTTGTGCTTTCCTGCCGTCCGCCATCCGCCATCTCTAATAAGCTATCATATCCCATCTGGTCCTCACTATTGCTTACCGCGATGCCATTGCGAACGGTCAGTGGAGGAGGGTTGATCAAGTCCGATCGCCTTATCACTCGACCCTCTGGCGAAACTCGCGCCTGCTGGCCGGCATTGTCCTTGTCCAGCTGACCCACACCATCTAGTACCGATCTTGCGGATGGGAAAAATGGCAGATGGCAGGATCCATCGAATCAACTAAAAATATACTCCTCCGCGGGTCAACTCCTTTGGCACTGGAAGCTTGACGATTTCGGTTTCAGTATACACAGCCACGGCCAGTGTAGGGCTGATCCGCAAGAGCATAACTCGATCAAATCATGCATAATTCTTTCTCTCCACCGTCCCATTCACCTTTCGCATTTCGAGTGGTGACAAGTCTTGGGCGTGTCCAAACCGGTCGACGCTACGTAACATACATGCTACTAATATATCGGATTCACGATATCAGAAAATTTCGCAATTCGGGGGCGAATAGCATAAACTCCAGCGCCACAAAGCTAAATAGGGTCAGTTCTGACGCGTACCACGGGCAAGTCATCATTCGAGCCTGCTCGCAAAGGTCGTAGCAGCGGGTAGATGGGCGTAACGGCACTAGGTGGCAAATGACGATAGTCTGCCATCGTATGATAAATTATGGTGTTTACTACCACATCGTCATGGATCCTGCTATGAAAATATGGGATGGATCCACCCGCCGCATGCAAACCCTAGGCCTCAGGTCTCAGATCACCCGATCTTCCGAGGGGGACTTGGGGCGGAAATCAGGGGTGGCTTGTTTCAAGGGCTGTGAGTCAATGTCCTATTTGATCCGCAAGTGACGTTTGAAAACCCACTCATGGATCAAGCTGATTATCGAGCAGCGATATCTGCGCGGAAATTTCCCGATGAGCTGGTCTAGGTGTTATCACCGACAAACGCAAGAGCAAGAGGACCCCAGTCTAATTGCACACCAAACGGGAGACAGCGCCGACCAAGAGGGATCTCATGTCCAGTCGCCTCATGCAAGTGTGCTAGCTGATATTGGGTGCCCTCCGGATATTACAATTAGTTGGTCTACTCCACCAATCAACACGTCGCCACACCATGACATGGTACCCCTACGGTGCTGTGCCTCTAACCACCGTTGGCATGCCCCTGCCATAGGCCATAAGTCTTCCCAGGTGTGGTCTGCCAAAGTCGGATTGTGCCTATGTCATGTTAAAGTTCAGCGATGTTTGTAGTGGCATGAAGGTACGAGACCTCACCATCCTCTGAAAAGGACAAATGGGTTGATCGTCAGCTGGCGGTGCCACATGTCATGTGAACGGACACGCACCACTACCACTTGCATACATTTCGCCATCGGGACTGAACTCGACACAATGGACAGGACCATGGTGACCCTTGAAAACCTCCCTTTCTTCACCATCCATTCCGTGTACTCTAACCCATTCATCCCCGAGGTTTCCCGTGACAAAGCGATCTTGGAGAATAGGATGGACGGAAGCAGATGATGGTGAATATGGGAGGTTCAGACTATGAGTTGGCGCTGTGCTTGGCAGGGCGGGTATAAATGCTACGGTTTCTCCCGACGTGACAACCAGTCGCTTTGTCTGTACTGAGAGTTCCATGGACGTGATGGGATTTGGGAAAGCAAGCGAGGTAGTAAGCTTCCGAGTCCGTAGATCCCACCACCTGAAGATGCATGAATGACAGAGGGCGTGCCAGATCTGAGGGGGATGCGCACTTTATGATACCGTCTTCACCAGCGGATACGCCGGTGTGTTCGCCGACCCATACGACGCTCTTTACGGTTTTGTCGTGTGGAGTTGTCCCAGTATCTCCAAGGAGATCTGCTTCTGCATCTGGGCGGGCTAAATCAAAGATGCGGACCTTTTTTTCTTGTCCGCCAGTCAAAATGTGAGAGCAAGTCCTTGATATAGCGACTGTTCGAACGATATGGTTGTGGGGAAAAGAATGGAGTGGCTCTCCCGAGAAGGTGTCCCAGATCTTTCTATCGCAAGGTGGGAATGAGAGTGAGAGTTCTAGGAGGCACCACGGCACTCACGCTGTGAAATCGGCGCTGCCCGATGCAGCTCTTGAGCCATCTGGAGAGAGTTTTGTACACCAAACGGCGCCTTTGTGACCGAGGAAGGTGCCGATCCAGTCGCCGGTCCACTCTCTCAGCATAGGATTTCCATCCTTGCAGCTGGAGACTAGCAAATAAGTATTGTCGTCGAGGATCGGGGAGAAGGAAAGATGGGTGACGGGACGTGTGTGGCCAGGAGCGACGAGAGGGACAGCTTTTGGTTGTGTGGTCATTTAGAGACAGACGGTAGTCGGACAGAAGCAACCAACTTGGCACGTGGCAGTGTGAACCAAATTAACTTAGTAGGCTCCCCCCCCCCCTTGACATCGCATTTCGTCGTCAGTTTGGGTGGTGATGACGTGCTTTCCTCTCATCAATATTAATACACGCTGATCCTACTCACCGCGGTTCCGACACTATAAAACACCGCAGTTTCCCCCTCCTCATCCACCATGGCGTCTGCTGTAAAGCGTGCCGGCAAAAAGATGATAGCTTACCCAGAGGACGGCGTATCCGTCATATCCACCACCGTCTACCTCAAGGACCACATCAGGGACCCAAAGCAGACCGTCAGTCAACCCATCCCCGCATGCTCACCGCACCCTCACCGTCCGTGTAGGTCATCGACTATCTCACCAGCCTATTCCCCATCCTCGGCTGGATTACTCGATATAGTATGTCCACACAGTCGTCTCATACGCGTGCTCATCACCATCCCACTGCTAGATGTCGGCTGGTTGACCGGCGACCTCATCGCAGGCTTGACCGTCGGTATCGTACTCGTCCCTCAGGGAATGTCTTATGCACAGGTACTAGTCGTTTCCCCCATCACTCCCCCGTTCTCCCTCAACCTCTCTGCCCCAGCTTGCAACGCTGGCCCCTCAATATGGCTTATATTCTTCCTTTGTCGGCGTCTTGATATACTGTGTAGGCACGCGACTTCATACCTTTCCATACACTCATACTATCCCCCCCCCAGTTCTTTGCCACATCAAAGGACGTGTCCATCGGTCCAGTCGCCGTCATGTCGCTTACTACCGCTCAAATCATCGCTTCAGTAGATGCCAGATTCCCCGACAAATGGCAGGCATCCGACATAGCCACTACACTTGCTTTCATTTGCGGCTTCATCGTCCTTGCAATCGGGCTTTTGAGGATCGGTTGGCTTGTCGAGTTCATCCCTGCTCCCGCTGTCAGTGGTTTCATGACGGGCTCTGCCATCAACATCGTCTCAGGCCAGGTCCCCGGGTTAATGGGCATCTCCGGTTTCAAGTCCGTCTTCTCTCCCCAATCGCCAGTCATGATTTTTATCTCCCCTCGTTAGCACAAGAGCCGCTACTTACGAGGTCATCATCAATACCCTCAAGGGCTTGCCAAGAACAGCTCTTGATGCTGCATGGGGCTTGACTGGCCTCGTCACACTCTATGTTATTCGCATAACCTGCTCGAAACTCCAACGGCGCTTTCCCCGGACTGGTGAGTCGTAACTATCCGAACCCCATCCTCATATTGCCTCTGACAATTCGCCTAGGTCGCATATTCTTCTTTATCATGGTGGCTAGGAATGCGTTTGTCATATTGATATTGACCATCGCTGCCTGGTTATACTGCCGCCACCGCAAGACCGCGTCCGGATATCCAATCAAGATTCTTCAAAACGTCCCCAGGGGTTTCCAGGATGTTGGCCTCGTCACAATCGATCCAGGGCTGGTGAAAGCCCTCGCTCCCCAACTGCCCGTCGCCACTATCATCCTCTTATTAGAGCACATTGCCATCGCAAAGTGTATGTTCAAACGAACCTATGCAGAGAACAGTACTCACGTTCATCCCCAGCGTTTGGTCGAGTGAATAATTACAAAATAAACCCTAACCAAGAGTTAATCGCCATAGGCGTCACAAACACGATCGGAAGCGTATTTCATGCTTACCCCGCGACTGGGTCGTTCTCACGTTCGGCACTGCAATCCAAGTCAGGCGTCCGCACTCCTGCCAGTGGCATCATAGCAGCTATCGTGGTCATCGTTGCATTGTACGGTCTTACGCCCGCATTCTATTGGATCCCCAACGCCGGTCTCTCCGCAGTCATCATACACGCTGTCGCCGATCTCATAGCGCCGCCTGCTCAAGTATACACCTACTGGCGCGTATCGCCGTTGGAATTCTTCATCTGGCTTGCAGCAGTCTTGGTCACTGTTTTCTCTTCCATCGAAGATGGAATCTATACCTCGATCATTGCATCCCTGGCCCTGTTGCTTCTCCGGATTGCCCATCCTCGTGGCTATTTCCTTGGCAAGGTTACGCTCACGAACCCTCAAGATGAAAGAGAGAGTCGTGAAGTTTTTCTCCCCCTCCGTCCAGACGGCGTTACCAATCCCGGAGTCAAGGTCAATCCACCTGCACCTGGTATCATCATCTACCGCTTCGAGGAAAGCTACCTCTATCCCAGCTGCTCAATTGTCAATTCCACGATTGTAGACTACGTGAAGGAAAACATGCGCCGCGGCATCGATGTTGGTGCAATTAAACTTCAGGATCGCCCCTGGAATGACCCAGGTCCTGTCTCCGGTGGAGCCGAGGCAGCCCGCGCAGCGAACGATAAGAAACCAAGGGTTCGCGCGATCATCTTTGATTTCTCTGCGGTGTAAGTTCATTGCCACTACCAATCCAATGCTTGACACAGATTTTATCAGGTCCCAAATCGACACTACAGCTGTACAAGCACTGATTGATACCCGCAATGAAGTCGAACGGTGGACCAACGCACACGTAGAGGTGATTATAATCGCTCATTCAGGGTTCCATACCACTCATCGAACGTCGTTTAGTTCCATTTTGCCTCGATTCTTTCGCCGTGGATAGAGCGAGCACTGATCGCCGGTGGTTTTGGCATCGGCACACCGACTGACCTACCCAACGAAGTCGCACGTGTCGTCACTTATCGTGATGAACACAGAGCTGCCTGGAGTGCGCACTCGGAGACCCCACGAACGGATGTCGAAGCACATGAAACGTGTCAGCCCTCTTTACCTCGTGAGAGAGAAGGAATATCGGAGAGCGCGCCTATTCTCACCGAGGCAACACCTTTCTTCCACTTTGACTTGGTTGCTGCCCTGCGGGCTGTAGAACTCAACTCGGTACAGGGAATTTATCGCCATGAAACATCGTCAATGAAGCAGGCTGATATCACGACCGCTTAATAGCTTGACCGTACGTTGTGTATGCCAGATTAGTTGATCTAAGGGCGTGTCTTGTGACTAGTGTATAAAACATTACTTGAGGTTTTTTTTCCACGCATCTGCCTGCTGCCGACAAACTAGAGCAAGGGCTGCCGTTGCTGAGCAAGTTCCGACACCATTTTCGATGTTTACGAGGGCGATTTTCAACCTGTCGGGACATGTTTCATTGTCGACGTTGCGGTCATTCTCGGTGACCCCAACGCGTTTCGCCGGCCATAACAAAGTACCTGGCATTCATCTCATTCCGGGTCTTCGAGACTGACCGCATTCCTAGTGGTCAAAGATCAAGCACCGCAAAGGACTAGAGGACGCCAAAAAGTCCAAAATCCATGGCAAGGCCGCCCGCGTAAGTACAGACCACGCTTACTTTCCGCGGGACCCATCGTTACGCGTTCGTAGGAGATTGTGTTTGCAGCCAAAGGTTGGTCGTCCCGGCCAACTAGGTTCCCGTACGAGATTCACGCGTTGTCGCACAGCGGGTGGTTCTACCGACCCGGAGCAAAACAGCCTCTTGGCCGTCGCTATCCGAAGAGCCAAGGACGCTGGCGTCCCCAAGGAGAACATCGAGAATGCACTTGAAAAGGTAGCGCGCGCAGAGGATTGAATGGGCACGATGATCGTGGGCAGACACTGACAAGCAATACCTTCCTCGCAGGCCGAACGAGCAAAAGGCCACGGACAGGCGATGCTGTTTGAAGCCATATACAACGGTATGATCGGCATCATCATGTGAGTATTCGCTTGGGAAAAGAGGAACCCATCAAAACCAACTCTGCAGTCACATAGAGAATGTCGGTCGGATAACGTCAACCGCACGGTAAAACATGTAAAGGATCTTTTGACCTCGTATGGGTGCGCTTCCCATGCTGCGTGTAGTGGGTTGGGTCCCTCATCCTCGACTCCAGGGCACGTTCTGCTCCTGTCAAATTCATGTTCCAACAGCGAGGCTACGTAAAAGTGCGCATCGGAAACGACATGGAAACCCTTTTGGACCAAGTCATGAATGTCTGTTCAATCGACTTTGCGGAATGGCACGAGGAGTCTGGTCAACATGGGGTGGAGGTGAGTCGGGTGCCAAGCCCCCGTTTACTTTCCTTTGTTCATTCATGACACGTCGTCCGCCCAGCTGGTCTGTCCACCACAAGACCTCGGCAAGATCATGAATGTGATAGCTGATTTTGCGTCAACGTCCCCACTTTGTGAGGTACTCACGAGCGAGGTCAACTGGGCATCACTAGAACCGCAGGAGACGGGAGAAGATGCCGAGGAAATGGACCGTCTAGACAACTTGATAGAAGCTCTGGAAGAGAACGACGACGTCGAGCGGGTTTATACAACACTGGAACCGAACCATTTGATCGCTGATATCTCATAAAGCAGACTAGAGAAGTTTATGTGACAACTCCCAAATCACGATATATGTACTGAACCTGAACGAGAAACCTTGTGGGTTTCTAGCCCATCCGCCTGACTCGGACGACCGACGTTCTATCTGCGTACAGCAGCATGCTCGGTAATTTCCATTGCGCCCAGGGAAACCGTGGCGATTGTACGTTATGCATTGTCTCAATCACAGGTTTGTGAGGGTGGTGGCCTTGAGTCATTTACTTTTTTTTCTAATTCAACACAACCCTCCATTCACAAGCAAGACGTTGAAAATCGGCCAAAAGCGAAGCGGTAATTGTTTCTTGATATTCACTCGTATAATTACATTTAGCATGCAGATAATCTTCACTCGTAAGTGAAGGTATGGATCCACTAAGATCGTAATTCTGGATGGAGACTTATCCATGCAAAACCCCCAACGCCACCACACTCGACAACCTGCGCCTCCGAAGCCCTTTGGATATACTCCTTGAATCCTGATACTCCTGCTTGGGAGTATATGACTGGATTCAACATTTGCCCCACTACGGATCTGCGGGGCTGATGGAAGCCCTCGGCACGCATCCGGGCAAGGGTATCTATCAAGGGCTGGAATTCGGGGAAAAATTCCTCAGAAGCGCTGTTGTGTCGGTTAATTGGTGAAGTCGGAGAAGTGTCACTACTCGAGAGTGATCTAGGTCCCAGTGCTTGGATGATCGCCGCTGTTTCGATCATCTCGGAACCTGTTAATAATGGATCCTGGGTCGTTTTCGGTGGGTCAAACGTGGGTCTATTTGAGATGAACTGAGTAGTTGTAATTTCATTCATCCCGAACCAATTTGGGTGCAATGCAATCCATGCATCTCCTTCTTTGCCACCAAGCTCGATTATGCCCGCCTGCTCGGCCAGGGCAGTGTAATCTCTGAACCTTGACACTCCGGCACGTCGGTAGACTTGTTCATCCGTCTTTACAAGGTCTAGTGCAATTATTGAACGTGAAGGACGAACAATACCTCTCTCCTGCGCTGCAAGCAGGAGATGAATGAGTGGTCTGAACATTGACCACGTTTGACATCGATCGCCTTCATCAGTTTGATGTGATTCCGTAATGGCAGACGGAGTTGAGGGTGAAACGCTAGAGGATGCGGGCACGAAGCCTAGCACGGAGCTGTTGTGCATATTCGATGCATACGAAAAAGCGGCGAACTGCACTGGGTCGATACCGTCACCGACATCTAGGAATCCCGCCGCAGGAAGAGAAACGTGCTTGCTGGATGGAGTATCGGTGAAGTGCAACCCCACGTTTCTGGTCGGTAGGGAATGCGTTGTGTACGATCCAACACAGGGGTGGTCATTCGACTTTGTCAAACCAGCTCCTCGGTGCGGGGTAGACTCGATACGCAGAGCTGTCAGGTGTTCGACTTCCTTCGGGTTCTTTTGCGGTGTCCCGCATACAGTGAGTGTCTTGGCAGGAACCACGAACGGAGATGTAGATCTGACCGCTGTGTGGGACTGTTGGTTGGGAGCCGATTGCCGCGCGGGCAAGTCGCGTGTCATCAGGAAGGGTGATGCCAGGGTGTTTAGTTTGTGGGAAGAGGGAATGCTTGGTTTTCCTGGGACTCCAGGCATATCGCATGGCGACTGGCCGGTCACCAGGGGTGAACGAACGATGATTGATGAGGGTGGCCGGTCATCGTGCAAAGGTAACTCTAATGGGTCGAGTGATGTTAAAACAGATACACTGCGCTGTGAGGGGTTGGGAACGTCTGTAACATCGGGAGTACTGGGTCGCCTTGCAGTGAACGGCGGCGGGTTCTTGGAAAGGGCATACTGGTCAAGTACTGGAGGCGATTGTGCGACAGTGGTTGTGCTGCGTGCTCGTGTGGAACCCGCGGAAACTGACGCGTGCCGAGAACGCGAGGGGGTCTTCGGAATGGGCAATCCTCCATGTGTTGAATCGCACCCTGTGATGGTAGATTTCTTGGAGGATGCTGGGTTAAGGGTAAACTCCCATGTGGCATCGAAACTCTCTGTATTCTTGGGGTGCCGCGACGGTTCGAGAAGGTCTTGAGTAGTGACGCGTCGCAACTTGGAGGGACCTTGGGGATGCAGGGTTGTCTCGGGGTCGTCGAGGGGAAATTCTTGCAGGTCTCTCAAGAGCTTGGTTACGATGGTAGCATCGATGTCGAAATAAGGCTGTCTGACAGGTTGAGTAGGGTTGGCGGTTTCTGTACGAGTCCTGAGTACAGCTGTAGCCCAATCGATGACGAGGGATGCTTGACTCTCGAGGGAGGGAGAGGTGTGGGGAGAGGAGGGGACGACCAAGATGACTTGGTATTTGCGAAGTTTGAGGGTTGATACGGCGTAAGCATAATCACGATCACCAGTAATGAGGAAGAATGTAGTGAGGGTGGGATGATCGAGGGCAAAGGCAAGCATATCGACTTGGAGCGGGAGCGGTTCGCTCAACAAGGAGGAGAGAGCGAGATTGTGTGTACACACCTAGAATCATCTTGTCTACGACGTCCTTTTTTCCATTGTGGGGACAGTCTATGATGGATACGCCGGAAGACTGGAGCTCGGAACGGAGGAGTACGGACTTGGGAGACTGTGCAGAAACATCGAGATAAGCTCTGAAGGATGAGATGGAGCCGAATAGACGGGCGATACGGGCGATATTGTTGACGATATCGTAGCCTAGGCCGGCTGAGCTAGATGAAGGACTACAATTTTCTGGAGGGTAAGCAAGTGAGCGGGAGGCGGTAGATGGATGGATGAGACCGACCGTAGTCCCAGAAGATGGCGACGTTGGTGTGATTAGACATGAGAAGGGGGGAGCACGGCACGAGGTATTTTGTACTCGATTGGCAGTGCTGACCAGCAGCATGTGGGATGGATGCGCAGTAGAAGATGGCGAACGCCACAGGACGTACAGCATGTTCCCGGGTGGCGCAGCATCAAGGCAATACGCGTGTGGGCGTACGAAACACGAGACGATCGCATTTAATCAGCGGCAGAGAGCAATGGCGGCGTTCCCTGTTACAAGATTACATTACATCGGACGGATGAGTATCTACTTGACTTTGCGTTGGAGTTTACTGAGGTGATAGTTGATGGACGGTCGCTGTGGTTTGGGGTAGACGGGCTGAGGTAGCACATGAGCGGTGCTGTAGGACGCAGAGCTGGATGACAACTCACGGTCGTACGCATGCAATTGAACAGCGCGTCTGCCACCGCCTTGCATCTGGCGGGATCAGCAGAGAGGACATCACCGGTGGCGGCCCAGCAGCCGAGCATGGCGACGAACTCGGCCTTGCATGGCGACGGTCGACGTACTAGTTGGTAAAGAGGTCAACGCTAGGACGAACGAACGAGCGGGACGGCGAACGTACGTTTGGTCGGTCTGACCTTGACGTGGGCGATGTGGACCATTTGGAAGAAAGAGTATTAAAAAAAGTCTGCGAGTCATAGATCGGCAACGTCCGTCGTAACTTGACTACTACTACTACTACTACTACTACTACTACTACTACTACTACTTTTCTTCTTCTTCATGCCTTCCTTGAACAAGAACAACGCCGGTTTGTCCTCGAGATCGCCTCGTACAGCGTACTCGCTCATTTGTTTTGGCCAGCTGTAAAACGAATCATGCAAGAGGCCAGAGAACTCGCAAATGACCCTTGCACTGATTATCATGCCATCCCTCTCGAGGTACATATGCTTCTTCTCCGACTCTCCATGCGCTCACCCTTCCAAACAGGACGATATCTTTGTATGTCCCCAATGACATCCTCCCCTTTGCCCTCTTCATTTCCTCCCTAGGAATGGCACTGCACCATCAGAGGTCCTCCCGCCACTGAATTCGAGGGCGGCCTCTATCATTTCCGCATATTGCTCCCCGCAGAATACCCGTTCCGACCACCCTCTCTCATGATGCTCACCCCAAACGGTCGTTTCGAACTCAACACAAAGGTATTCATCTCAATTTAGCGGACACGTTTCATCTCCATGTTAACTCCCGCTTTCACAGATTTGTATTAGCTTCACAAATTGTCTGTCCTCTCCACAATTTCACACTCGGTCTAGACTCACCCACCCCTCAGATCATGAGGAAGAATGGCAGCCTGCTTGGGGCGTGCGAACGGGTGCGTATCCGCTTGGCTTTAATGGACTGCTCACCCATTCCTCCCCGTAGCCATCCTTGGCCTCCAGGGGTTTTTCCCTCTCAAGGGCTCGGCAGCCAATGGTGTTGGCTCGGTCGACTACCCTGCCTCAGAACGCAAACGTTTAGCCCTCGTGTAGGTCTTCATTTCAGCAACCGCGCCTCCTCCTTCTCACAATATCCCACATTTAAGATCGCGAGAATGGGTTTGTCCCAAGTGCCAACAAACCAACTTGGAATGCCTTCCCGACCCGCCACAGGGCGCAATCTCGAGCCTGAATCAGCCCGCAGGCCTCCGAGGACCTTCTCGCGCTCAAGATCGGTCGGAGCCTCCTGTTCTTCAATCGCCACCAACTCCGCCGCCAACTGCCCCACAACGTTCCTCTGCCCCCGGGACGACCACAGCCAATCCAGATCCTGTTGGCCCCTCGATGCCCACTGTCGGTTGTGGGCAGCCGATCACCAAGGAGCGGGAGAGCCAAATCCCCACTCGCACAGAGGCCACCCGCGGCTCATCTCTTGCCGTCCACCATCGCTCTCACCGGCCACCGTTGCTGTTGGACACTGCGATCTGTGTGTTGCTCGTGTTGGTGGTAACGTTATTATTCAGGCGGGTTCTGTGAGTACCATGCCTAGTTCTGTACAGTGATGATCTGTGATTTTTCTGGTCGTTCGTATCGTGTATCTTAGAAACTCAAATATGGACCCTGCATTACACAACCTCGGAAAGTTTCTAGACCGAGCTTACTTTCCCAACTGAATGCTATTGATCGAGGCTCGCTAAATCAGGGGTGAACTCCAATCTCGTTATGTCAGCCCGTTGATCAGAGATTTGTCAACCGAACACTTCATCCTGGCTGCATTTATAACCGGGTCCTGCCTGGCCTTGATTTCCCCAGCATTTCGCCCCCTCCGCCTTTACCACCATGTCGCTCTCCCTCGTCGTCCACGACACAGTCTCTCTCGACCGAACTAAAAAGCGATCTTCCCTTCTCACTTGTCCCAGGCATCCCGATCCTATCCCCGTGCCCCCCTCCCTTGTCAATTCCCCGTACCTCTCCTCGCCGAACATCCTTCGGCGAAAGTCCTTTGTTCTCAGATGGCCTTCCCAGGAGGAGGATAGGTGGCTCCGGGACATGGTTCCTATAGACAGATCGGCGTCCGACGCCGACACAAAATCAGAGGCGTCAGGCCCCTCGACCCCTTCGCCGACCTCCTCGGACAATCCGTTTGGCAGCTTGTTTATTCCTCCGTCGCCAACGTTGCGACCACGCTCTATCGGCCCTGACGGGCCTACACCCACCAAGCGTGCGTTGTGTGGCCTAGGCTCTGGTCAATCGTCCCACAGTTAAACATGCTCGCCCGTCACTTTACGTCGCAGATGACTGTCAAGAAACGTTTTAAGCACGAGGGATACTATTGGGGCCCCACATCTCTTCATCTCTTTATTCATTTTTTGGGTTGTACGTGGGCATAGGGAACACTTGGGTCATTCTGTTCGGGCACTCTGGTCGTTCAACATTTCAACTTCATATCTAGGTACTTTTGGGGTATTTTTTTCGCGAACGATTATTTATCATTCATCATTCGCATATTGCATAAATCACATTATCAGGTCTACGCACCGTAGACGAGGTGCTTCATCATGTAATTGTACTATATATGATATACACCAGAGGGAGGGGACCAAGCGTAAAATTAGCAGAATATTCACTTCTTCTTCCCGGCACTGACACTCAGAACTACGACGTCTTCATCCTCCAAGTTGTAACTGGCGATCGTACTAGAATTTGTGAGCATTTTACCCAAGTAAGATATTCGCATTTTTGAAGCGGGTAACGTGCTCCCCGTGGCCTGAACAAATCGTTCGCGAAGCGTCGAAACAAGTAGCGTGAGTGGGAGATCGGAGACGGTTACCATCTTCCCGTCGAGTTTCCACTCCGGTTTCGAAGGCTCATTGGGAAGTTGAATATTGAGGGAAATCGTATATGGATGCATGCTAATCCAATCTGCCTCTGGATACAAGGCACCACCTGGAAGCTTCGCTATTTTTTGCCTCTTGATTTGGGGCTGTTCCTCGAGCCCATCCATCTCATCCGCGCTCCGTACCATGCCAGTCTGTGGGCCAGGTATACCAGACATTCGAGCAGGGTGCATACCAGGAGGAGGCGGCTGAAATCCAAATGGTTGTACAGCATCTGGACCCTGATAGTGAAGTGGTGGCAACATCACCGGCGGTGGTTGGTTAGAGTATACAGAAGCTGGCTGGGGCCCTGATGATACGGTAGCGGCGGAATACGCTGAATGAGACACAGACCCCGTCGCCTTGATAGGTGGCGCTGGTAGCGACGCCGGGGCTGGTGGAAGTGTTGTCATCGGTGGAGGTGGAGCAGCGGCAGGCCCAATACCGGGTCCGATTGCGTTAGCGTCTTGTGGTCCAAGACCCTTGGACCGATGTATAGCTGCAATTTGCTCGTCGAAGTTGACATTGAGGGAATACTTGTCCATTGTGCTAACTTTGGTTGCGGTATGTCCATCCCAAACGACTTTTTCTCTTTCTTTCCGACGTTCTCGTTCTTCTTCTTCCTCCTTCTTTCGACGCTCCTCGTCCGCCTCAGCACCAAAGATATCGACACGTGTACGAGCGAGGTCCTTGAGTGACGAGACAACATCGGCACCCCGTAAGAGCTCCGAGGCTTGAACTTTCCGAGCTTCCAAGGCATCTCGTTGCGACTTCCACTTGGGATCAAGCAGTTCAATGCGCATGTGCTCGTCAAGCTCATCCACGGGGATCTGTTGTCCACAAATAGCGCAAGTAGTGAGTGCAGACGCTTTTCTGGCGCCGACTTGACATGACCATTAGAAAATCCGTCATCACTAGTGATAAAAATCACTCACGCTTGGGCACATAGTCAGACTTGATCTTCATCGGACCTGCTGCGCTAGCATTGGCTTGGATGACCCTTGCACGCTCCAACTCTCGCATTCTCTCCTCCTCTTCACGTTGCCTCCGCTGCTGTGCATCGTCGTCCTCGTCATCGCTTTGTTCCATCGCAGCATCCTCGCCTTCTGCTGTGGGAATACCTGCACCACCAACAGCGGCAGCTGCTTCTGCTTCTGCCGCCGCTTGTCTTGCGCGGTGAGCTTCGATGTCATCGGCGGTAGTCTCCATGATCATTGCAGCCATACGTTTCTGCGCCAGAGTCATATTTTCTACTTCCTGAACGCTCATCGGTGGTGGTAATTCCGAGTTTGCATCAGCGACGGTAAATTCGATGGTTTGGACGATGGCATAGTCATGCCAGTCGATTTCAGCAAAGGCCACTACGAGTAAAGTGAGTCTCAGACTGTCAGGATTAGACGAATCAGCACGTGCATTTCTCTGCTTCTTGATCGTCTTGGCGCTTCTTATCCTTTTCTCTCTTCAGTCGTTCCCATCGTGCATATTTCTTGGATTGTTCGAGAGCTTTCCATTGTGATCCTTCTTGCGCGTGTTCGCGAACGTATGATAATAACTCCTTGCTCGGGTACAATACTTTTAGGTATTGTTCGACCAGGCGATTAAAGTAACCAAAGAGCGAGTGATTGGGTCGCAGGAAGTCGAATTGATAATTACGACCTTCTCTTTGAGAGAGAGAAGCAAGGAAAGTGCGTCCACGACGAGCGGTGAAAAGGGCAGTCAGCTTCATAGTATCTCTGCACGCAAAATGAGGCTTGACTAAGTGACCGCTGACAAGTCACTCACAGATCAATAGGACTGATATTCGGCATGTCCATGACAAATTGGGGCTGAGGTGGTTCGACACCAAGATCTTCCTGAGTCATGATTATTTTTTCACCCTCCTCGACCTTTTCCTTGTCCTGGGATACTTCTTCTGCTTCCTCCCCAGCAGATATTCGGTCCATACGATGCCTATAGTAAGCATGATAAGGGTCCGCAGGGTTGAGGAACGAGAACTTGGGATCCTGACGCTGATTCTCGCGAATCTTGTCCTCGAACTGTGGGGGGTTGACAGAGCGCGCGACGAAGAGCGCGGTTCTATCGATGACAGCTGAAAAGATGCGTCACCACCAAATATTGCTCAAGACTAGAAGACGGCTTACATTTAATTTCTGGGGGAGGGAGAATGAGGCCACTAGTGAATCTAAGGGCGGGTTCCTTGGTCATGTCAGTATCGCCATCGAAGGCGTGTCCGTTCAATGCTGGCATTGTCTGTGTTTCGACTGCCATCGTGTCAATGTGTCGTCGTCGTCGTCGTCGTCGTCGATAGCGAAAGACTACTGTCGGAGATTGAAAAGGGCACCGTCGGTACTTTGTTCCTCGACATGTTTGGCGCGTTCCATCCGACGTCTGTCGCGTTCGGCGGTCTCTTATGGTCGGTCTTGCGTCTCTTGAATCATCAAAAAGCTGAGCAGGGGCAGGAAAACGCCATGGAAGTTGTCCATAACCCGCAAGGCAAATGCGCGCGCCCGGCTCAAGAAGGTGGACACGGTCATTGAAGCCGTCCGTGCAAGCGGCGTTCAGTGCAAAGCCTTGGTGAGCACAACATGGACCGCGGTGACCTGGTAGTCTTACTGTGACCCAGGACCGTGCCTTGCTCTTGCCCAAGGAATACGAGATGGTCCCAAAAGATAAATACACCGTTTTCAGCGCAACTGCTCGCGGGTATCGAAAGGGCATTCACAAAGTGCCTAAATGGACAAGGGTATGTCCCCCATTTCACACCCAACAAGCGTTTCTCTTACAGTGACCTTTGAAAGTTGACGCTGAGGACCAACCCAAAAGGTTTCTAGTTGCTTCATCTGCATCGGCGCGAATCAGTTGGCCATGTTAGCAGCCAACAATGGATAATCACTAAAACAGGACTACATGTATTTTTCCCTGCTTGATTCCCTCGAGTATCTTGGGCGCTCCAAAAACCGTTTTGAAAACTTCGTCCCGATTCTCTGGTATTTCGAGCAGGTTGCGCTTCTTCGCATCGCGGAAGGAGGCGTCAAGAATGATGTGTGTGAGCTGGGTCACAGATAGCGCGTCTGCGAAAGCGTTAAATCGAGCATGCCTTCGCGGTCTTTGCACCCACCCGTTTCACACAGAAGTTTTCCAACTCTGCCTGGCGTACCAGCAGCGGCGCCAATCTTTGACCGCCTGAGATATGTAACATGCTCTTCCAGCTTAAAATGTTTTGCGAAAAGCTTAGCCACATCTCCACCCTTATCACCGCGCAGTCTCTTGTCCTTGAGCACCCTGGTCACATCGGCTACCCGGAGGGCTGCTCCGGCAATGTATAGCAAAGTGGGTGTGCCTGGTGACTTGGATCTTTGCGAGAGCCTCTTGTGCAACATGGGGAGAACTGGTGGAAAAGACAAGGATGGTTGTTGCGGCCAGCGAGGGGAGGACGGAAGAATCATACCTTTGATGATAAAATCAACTAGATGATCCAGAGTCCTCGACTCCGTCCATTGCGTCGTGTCCGTGATTGCTGTTTCTACCTGCAGCTCAATCAAGATCACGACAAGGCGAACATGTTAAACGAGCTCACCAGGGATACACATGTCGTTGAGCTCGAGTTTGGTCAGCTCTGGAAATGTTTTGGCTTGCATGGCAGACATGTAGTCTGCCAGCCTGTGAGCCGGTTGCGCGGCAATCGACGGAGATTCGAGGACCTCTACTGTTTCTGCGAGTTTCCGTCTCTGCATGATGCATTGTCCATTAACGTGGTCGGGCTGGGGACGGTGCAAATGAACCTTTGCCTGCCTCTCCTTGCCTCTTTCTCTGCGTTTTCGTTTTGCCAAGGTTGCCTTGCCCTTGGGAGCGAGTTCGTCTTGCTCCGCCTCTTCATCTGCACTGAGGAGGCCGTCTGCTCCCTGGCGAGGGTCGAACGCTGCATCTTCCTCGCCGGACAAGGCAACAAGCTCATCCGGAACGAAATCGTCCTCCAGGTCGTCGCCACGTTGGGCACACATTGGAGGTGTTCTGAAGAAGAAAAGGGACAAGAGACGAATGCGGTACTAAAACAAAACGCGTTCAACTTTGGCAGCGAACATGAGCACAACACGCCTCGCTGGGCATCCAACTCATGTCCATCGTCCCCTTCCTCATTTCTTACATGCCCTTGCTTCTGACCCTTGTCCACATAGCCCTCTTTGCATTTCCCCTCGTACTTCTGATTTTTACCTTCAGGTCCCTCAAGAAGCCCACCCAAGCACCAGAAGGAAGTCGCTCGAAACCTGACCTTCCAAAGGGCCCTTCCAATCCATCTACACCTCAAGGGCCTGCATCTATGCCCTCGTTATTTCATCATCCACCTACAAAGGTTCTCGAGGGCCAAAACCACACGGCGCCCTCCCACATCCCAAGGGAACGATTCCAAACGACCCCACAAACAGACCCCACTGGTGTGAAGCAACCCTATGACGCTTTTCTCGTTCTCGATGTCGAGGCGACTTGCTTCCAAGGTACAGGCTTCGAGTGGGCAAATGAAATCATCGTACGCCCATCTACTCCTTCACATTCATGCTAATCACATGGCAACCAAAAGGAGTGGCCGGTGTGTCTCCTACGCTGGAAAGATAAATCTGCAAAGGGAAGAGCCAGTCAATTGGAGGTGGCAGGTGAATTTCGCAGCTTTGTCAAGCCCACGTGGAGACCTCAGCTCTCGCAATTCTGTACTGATCTCACCGGAATCACTCAAGTCCGTTTTCTTCCTATTCGTGTGCTTGATCCCACTATAGTCCATGCATAGGCGCAAGTTGATTATGCTCCAACATTTCCAAAGGTCCTCAAGATGTTTGCGAGATTCCTAGTCCAACACGGGCTGATTGATCGCAAGAATGGCAGACCATTACAACGATTCTGCTGGTGCAGTGATGGGCCATTCGATGTACGGGATTTTGTAGTAAAGCAATGCTTTATATCAAGCGTTGGTATCCGAGAGCTACTATTGCATTCAACCTATTCAACTGCAACAATGCCACACTTTGTTTGACAGGTGCCAATGCCGTCATGGTTGAGGGGCGATGTTCTGGACGTACGAAAGGTCGTCTCTCTTTGGGCAGTAACCCACGGAGCATCTGAGAATCAGAATATCAACAAAAAGGTATGTTCCCGCACCTGTGTCTTTTGGCGTTTTCCTGTGGCGTTTAGCTCCTACTGGCAGTTTCCGCCTCATTACTACGTTCGTTCGTTGAACATAACACAGCAATTACGTGCGCTCAGACTAGGTCTATTTCAGGGGAGAGCACACTGCGGGATCGATGTAAGTATACACCATGTGTTCAGTTTCGTTCATCGTGTTGACTGTTTTGCTCTCGCATCCAAACCAGGACGCTCGGAATATCGCACGTATCATCATCGAGCTCGCCAAGCGCGGAGTTCGTTTGGAACCAAATACCCCGATAAATCCCAACAAGCGATGGCAATGGATGGGGAGGCCTGGCGAAGTCTTGGAATATTGTCTCACCTAAATTCGTCTTGATGACCTTGTGACAGCGAGTATTCACGTACCTTCGACATCTCACGTATTTTTCTCAGCCATATGATTCGTCCGTAAATTAGGATGGATAGTCTTTTGAATATTACAAACTACAGAGCAAGGAGCGAGCCTGACGAAAACCAACGACTTTAAGCAAATATGGATAGATAAACATTCGGGAAACTGGCTGAACGTTGATGCGAATAATATCTAGCTGCATCCCAAACACGAATTACATACAACCGAAAGAAATGAAGGACTTGGCACAGTAGATAGCTTGAAATACTCCCATAAGAGAGTATTGCGATGATGTCTCCAGAGTCCAGAAGGCCCATATGCGGGATGACGTGGAATACAAAACGATAGTTTTCGGTAGCATCCCACACAGCACTGGCACCCAATGTGAGAGTGTGATGACAACGTACAGCCGGTCAAAGATTACCCCCTACCAACCACACCGGATAAATCACTAAGGGTATTGTCAGGGTGCAAGCCGAATGATCGACGAACTTGAGACTTACGAAATCCCAGAGAGTACCAAAAGCAGGAATGCCAAGAGTCTTGCAACCGTGTTGTATCTCAAAGTTTCCGACATAGTTTGAAGTGATGAATACAACTGATGTTCACGTTAGTGAAGCTTCGGCTCCGGAAGACGTCCGAGTGCAAACCTTCAGCCTGCCAATAGTCGTACACTTCCTTCAATATCTTCATCGTATCTGGACGACCACCGCGTTCCTTGCTGTCCCAGAGGAGAAGACGCTCGGGTCCAACGTGCCTATGGATGAGACCACTAATGGTAGGGCCGAACGTCTTCTCTTGGTCGGATCCTGGCAGAAAGTGTCAGTCTAGAACAGCAATAAATTCCGGAGGCTGTACCAATCCAGATAAGATACCTGCAAGGGAGAATACACGTCAGCAATCATGAATCACTGGAACAATAAGCTCTCACCAGTAAGGTGATTGAATGCATGTTGAGAGGGCGGCCCCAAGACCTGTTCCCGTGCAAATACGGATGCCACGTTTATACAACGTCGAAGTGTTGGAGACACCGGCGACCTGAGCTAACAGTGGGAATCCAGGCTATACAAGACCAATTTGGAACACACCTTGAGCTCACGTGTCCAAATTTTCCTCGGAGGATCGTTTACAAGACTTTTGGTGAAATCCCCTGGGAGAGAAGTAAATGGGAATTCGCCAAGCTCGTGACGAGCAACCTTACCTTGCACACCACAAATCAAATAATGATATTTGGCGTGTGTTCCTTCACTGTGAAGCATTCAGGAAGCAGGCAGAGCGTTTCAAATCCTTACGTACGAGATGATACCAAAAGCATGGTATTCCATCACCATGGAGCGACTGATACGGGCAAGCAATCCCTGCTGCATACCACGCTCAAAACGAAGGACCGCAACTTTCGGAGATGGCTAGTGGACACAGTCAACCTAGGGGGTCGAAGTTACCGCTTCACTCACAAGTTCTATGTCAACTGCGACTTTTCGGGTACAAATCCAAGGAAGGACAATGCTGTCAGCGTGTTGTCAGGATATGTGAATCTTAGTGAGCAGGATACGGACAAGAGGGTTACGCCCATGGTATACCAGAACGCTTGCTGGCGGACAACGTAGACACCGCTGCGATCCCATTTCCCATCCGTGACATCGTAGGTGTTGGTCAGGACTGTGTATACCCAAGTCATCACAAGAGAAGTCCAACCAAAGAACCGGTGGTTCCTCTCGAAGACACTGCAAGTGATTGTCAGCCACAAGTCGAGGAATATCATATCTATGCGGCACATACTTGTGGTGAGTATTACGGACCCAAGGCAAACCAGCAGTCATAGTAATGATCAACACGATGGCCGTGATGATGCCAAAAGCTAGCAGCGAGTCATTGTAGGCATACTTGACCTTGAACTGGTTGACGAGCATCAAGATGAGCCAGGCGATACCAGAAATTGCGCAAGAACTGTGGATACCGCCAAGATGCTGACGAGGCATCAATTTACACACCCAAGCCCTCAACAGTTCCACGTACCTGGAGGGTAGAGGTACAACCAAGACGGAACCAGAGAGGAGTCCACTTGGCAAAGCAGGTGTTGACAAATAAGTATAAGATACGACCGAAAATCTCATTGCGCATCAGCACGGCAAAGTTCAAATTGCCCAGCACTAGAGCACCCGGATATTTAAGAGCGTATGGCCAGAGACCAGCTGCGGCGAAACCCAACGCGATAAAGTTGAGTGTGAAGATGACTGTGAAAAACCGCCTTCGTAGCGATGAGTGCTTGGGTGGAAGGTTGATTAGTAGGACCAACCTGTATGAATTATACCAGATGATGAAGTGAACATATTTGGATATCTTCATCTTCTGGGGTTTTGGCGGTTGAGAGGGCGGTTTTGCAACATTGGAGGGCGATACAGGTGCATCCTTCTTGAGAGATTGAACGGGGAACACGTCGAGATCGACGGGCTTCTTCTCACTCTTGGTGAGGTCGGGATTGGCAGCGAGCTGAGGGGAGCGGACCTCCAGTGTCCCCTTCTCAGCATCGTTATAAGCAGGCCGCGACATGATAGCTTGAAAAAGTCGCAGTAAGGAGATGACTCGATGTGCGTCGAGATACTGGAATCGAAAAGATGCGGCTCTTGCATATCTCTCCAGCTTTTATCATCATCCCCACTTGAAATATTCACTCAGGCCATACTGGGATGTCCAGATCCCGGAGATAATCCGCAGAAAAGCAGCAACGGGCGTTCACACCGGTGGATCGGATTCCGAGCGACCACCCGGTGTTCGAGGACCCAGAGGCTGCATGGCTACACATCCCAGTTACGGCACAGCATTCGCCGAGACATCGGGAGCCGGTCTCCGCCATCCTTTTTTTGTCGTGGCTTTCGGGTATTGCTCAATATTTGGATTGGCAGATTGCGTGTGCTTGTGAATGGGAGATACGTGGTACGGTCTCCGAATGGTACCAAAAGGTGTTATCCCCACGAGGACACGTGGGATCATTTATGCGTACCGGTTCCGATAGCGTTCAGGGGAAGCTGATCCAATATGCTGAGGACTATGAGGTGAGTAAAACTGGAAATAACTCTACAACACCGGATGAGTGGTAAACGGAAATCACCATTTACATATCCAAGTACGGTGATAGGTTCTTGGTGGTGACGTGTGGATTCCGTACTACCACTGGCGGGACAGGATTCCTGAGTCAAAACGTCGTTGGTAGTTAATGGGAGGTGAGAAACCAGTAGGGACCTGTACTGCTCAGGGCCCAGCTTGAGATCTGAGAAACTTGGTATCAAGAACGGTTTGAGAAATGACTGGTGCTGTGGAAACTTGCTGCAGTGTCTTCACAAGGAAATGATACTGATAACTCACCACTCTGTCACGGCGGTGCGCTGCAGCTCCATCCCGCATGGCGGCGCACAAAGTTGAATGTTCGCGCTAGGCCGTGATCATGGATGAACCCAAGCGAAAGTCCCACTGGCATCACATGTTTCACGACACCCTTACATCCAGACACCCCGACGGTGCGTCTTGCGCCACTGTGCCCCCGTCGTGCACTGGCAGTGCTTGTGCGAGTTCCACTGGCAGAACAATAAAAGCCTTTGGGATGAAAATCCAAATTCGACGTGCATGAACCTCTGCAGCACCCACAGCCAAAATTCAGTGATGGAAGCCGCAGCACAAGTGCGCCCAAGCGACAAGACTCATCATTGTCTTGAGAGCAACATAACATCAATGTAAATAGCGGCCTCCCTTACTTTGCTCACGTTCTGTCAACCATGCCGTCGCATACGCCTGTTTGTGGGATGGCCATGTTGCTTGGGCCGGGGTTCTGATCAACTCCTTCCAATCTATCGTGCGGCCACTAGTCAACCCGGATCGAATGGCGTTCCCTACCCCAACACACATACACGCATACATCCGCTGCTGACGAATTACTTTCCTCCCACTCGGCCAACGGTGCACTGCAGCGGATGGAGGTCCGCCAAGAAAGAGCATGACAAACAAGGCATCGAGGGAATAACGCTTGCATGCTTCACATGGTTCCGTTTGCAACGACCCCTGATGTATTTCTGCACTCTGCTGGCGTGAAGACATCCGATTTACCTTGTGACGAGAGATCACACCGAGATCACCGATCCTGGTGCAGGGCTTGACAATCAGCGATCGAAAAGATCAAGCGACGACACTGCGGTACTTACAAAAGGTGTCGTCCTCTACGAAGGTCCTGAGATGTCTAAGTTGTGCAGAAACCTCTTCCTTGAACAACCCGATCTCATTGCTGTTCTTGGCAATGGCCCGAATAGTTTCATCTTTAAGGCGTGCGACCTTGGCAAGTTGCTCACGGTAACTGCAAATTTTAATATAACAATAAAAAAACAGTACTCATAAGAGGTACTGACTCAAATTGCAGGGCCTGAAGTCGCGACTTCACACCCATCCCACTCGATAATGCCGCCGTGCGTGCGTGCGCGAGTTCCCTTTCTAGTCGCGTGGCTTCGGCATTGCTTACCATAGATTCTTGCTGGGCCGCCTGCCCCAATGTTTTCATGTACAGGAAGATTACAGTGCAAGTCACTTACATCTCGAAGGTTATCAGCTTGTTCGTTCAGTGCCACTACCTTCTTTTCGATCTCTTGGACTTCTTCGTCCACGTTTTCACACTCCAGTGTCAATTGATCGAGTTCGTTGTCCACCTTGATCCGTTCGCTCTCCACATTGGCACGCTCAGTCCTTTTGGTCTCTGCCACTGTACTGAGGGTCGGTTTGATCACCTTCCGAACGTCGGTGCCCGTGAGGAGCTGCTGGGGATTAGGTGTCGCAATGTTGAGCTGCAGTGTAAGATCGATTTCTTGGAAAGGTGGGGGAATCGGCGGGAATAATCCGAGCGAGGAAAGGAGATTGGTATACAGGTCGAGAGCCTCTTCTGCAGCTGCTCCTCGATTTGTCATCACTACTTCCAACGACATGACCGCTTTCTGGGCTTCAGCAATTCTATGCTTGAGATCCTCGAGATTCCGAGCCAGTGTTTCATGATCGGTATTCATGCGAATAACTTCTTCAGGTGTCAAGTTCTGTACTTTCACAACCTCAGCCAGCTTCGCATGCTCATTCTTAAGCTGCTCCAGATTTGTGGCTAGAAAATAATATTAGGAAAAGAACTGGCGAGGGTCATGCATGACTTACTTCGAATAGTAAGTTCAGCCTTCTCGTGCGCAATGGTATCGATCAGATGCTTCTTCCGCGATTCAAACCGGTGCAGAACATCATGGAACTTGGCTCGGTCGCTGACAAGAAATCCGTGGTTTTTTTGCAGCTTCTCGAGGGGAGCCTAGACGAAATTGAGATATAAACTGGCAGAAGTCTCCTAAGCTCATTATACCTACGGGAGACGATTTAAGTTGCTCAAATTCGGCTTTAACTCGGGCGAGTCGCTCCCTTTGCTCTTCGAGATCATTTATCACTCTTTCATTCTTTTTTTCTTGAAGGAAGATAAGGCTTTATTGGATGAGAGTAAACATGAACCCACCATAGCGTGCCTCCAGAGTTTTGTCCTGCTCTCCAAAAATATCAGCGCCATGAAAAAAGGCAATGTATGCCTCCGCGAAATAGTCGAAAGCCAAGGCTTGATGGTATATTGGATCGTGAAATTCTTCTGGTACTCTATCCACTACTTGTAAAGTTGGGTCGTCGGTTTCCAAGTAATGTACTCGGGCCTGAGATGTGATTCATGGCGCGCATCCTCGCGGTTGAACATGACTGACCTTTCCCATTTCTACCAACCAATGCAACACAGCAAGCAATGCAGGCCATGAATGCATACTACCAGGAGCAGCTAACCATTTACTATCAATCTGAGATGCAAACGGGTATTTGAGGGCCTTCAAAGCTGGCTGAAACTCGTCCTCGAAGCGCATCTTGGGATCAAAAGGGTATGATGGGTCGACTATACTAACGAGATGCTGGAATATTGCGCGAAAATCCTTTCCGGTTATACTCGTGAGAGTTTGCATAGAAATCTCGTATTCTGTACCCTGGAGCCAGGAAAAAATCTCTTGGCGCATTTTAGCTTGGTATGAGCGCTCGCGAATTGGCCGAGGGTCTTTCGGTACTTGGCTCCCCGATGGTGCAGGAAGAGTGCCACCGCCGCCCCACATTGATCCACGACGCGTAGAACTTGATGAGTTGTGCGATCATTGATCAAAAGGCGACGGACTTGCAGATGAATGGATGGGCTCACGTATTGAGGGGAGTTCGGCCATAGTTTGGCTTGGTTGCGCTTTGCAGGAGCGGGTTGACGTTCTGAGATCTATATATGGATTGCCGGGGATTTGATGCAGGTCCACCACTAGGAGGAGGTGGGTATGGTGCACGTCCAGATGGACCTGCGAGGCTCATACGTACGGACGACGACGTAGGAACCTTTTTGGCTGTAGATGGAATAGGTAGACCTGAACGAGCGTTTCCGTAGGAGTCGGCCGTAGGCTGCATTGTAGACGGACGTGTAGTGAGAGATCATTAACATTGGCGTTGGCGGTGTGGGTCACGTGCTAGCTTGGTTACTTCTCATTCGAGTTCGTTGTCGCGCAAGATGGTCGAGAAGAAAGAACTATTCGGCGGCGCCATTGTAGCTGATTTCCCAGAAAATTTCATAGATGCATCGTACGTCTTTGACGTTTTATCGTGAGCTTGGCTCCGTAATTACCCTGACAGAGATTATCGACAAGTTCCGGATAATCAGGAGGTCTTTCTGCATCGCGATTCCGATGTTTCTATCATTATCGAAGTGTTACAACCAGTTCCAGAGCCAACTGATGTAGAAGCAGTAAAGTGATCTCATCGTCCCCTGCTGTATTCCAGTCTTTGTGACTCTCGTTGTCAGATTCCACTTTCAAGCATTGGCCCACGACAACGATGCCGTCTCGAGTACAATGCAACCTCCAACTGTTATGCACAATGAGCGAGGAGATCAACCGACCCCTATCATACTACGTGGATCTCAACGCATCCGTAAATTCAACGCAAGCGCCGCAGACGACGTGGACGTATTGATTGCACTCTTTCGTGTTCACTCCAGAGGTAAAAGCGCCGACCTAGTGGTGTCGGAGAGCATACCGAGGGGTTCAAAATGCGACGACGGAGAAGAGCATGCAGCCACCGAGTTCAGCTCATTGGTCTCTTCGCTTCGTATCATCGACGACGGACTCTTTTGCTGATTCCGTCACGGCGCTCTCCATCCCCGCACTCCCAAATCTGTCACTTCTCTATATATCTTCTCCCGCCCACTTGCATGTGGATCTTCCCTCATTGAACCAGGCGGTTCAAGTTACAATCCGTATATCCCACGGACCAGCGTGACCAGCTATGTGGCAGCGTCGTAGTCTTTTCGAGCGTGGAGTGTAATCCCATGAACGACTCCACATATTCTCGTGATAATCTCACACATGTACTGCTGATTCCTATACAATAGTACAGCTTGAGTGGCATTCCCATCGACATCGATGTTGCCAAATCTTTCTCTCTCGGCCCTCTGAGTCCGAGATCTTCGGTCAGGTACCCAACCACGCAGGAAAGGTGGATGTTTGGTAGCGATTTCTCAAGGGTTCCCAGCTCACGGGTGTTCGGGTGTTCCGAGTCTATAGTACTTACATCGAGGCGCATGCTTGCGGCTAAATGTTTTACACTCCAAAGTCAGGCTTGAGATATTCAGCAGTTTGTACACACCGCTAATGATACAACGGCTTGGACAGGGATTAAGAAAGTAATGGTCCCAGATATATAGACGGACTAGGCATGACCTCCCTCATCCAACTCTTGCTCAGCTTCAGGCTCTTCCTCGATGCGATCTCGGACGCTAGCCTTCGTGATACCCGCAGCCTTGGCATCTTTTTTTCGTTTCGCCGACTCTTTCAGTTTCTCCCACCGTTCACGGAACCGTGCAATCATCACTTTCTGCGTGACATTCTGATGTTAGATAACGGGGGTATTTGTCGCAATCGTAGCTAACCTGTTTGTCATTTTCTATACGCGCAACTCGAAGCTCTTCTTCGAGATCCCTGATTCGGCGCAAGAGCTGTGTCTCGCGATCACGCCCTGCACTGATTGCTGCCATGGGAGCAGGAACGGATGGTATATTGATATTAAGAGCGCCGAGTTCCACCGCCGGTTGTTGTCCACCTGGTCGCTGTAAGACAAGGGAAGCTCCCATAGCCCTCTGTGCCTACGGCACGGATTTACCAAGTGAACAAGTTAAAATATCGGTCTTACCTGATGTCGCGCCATCACTATACTATCCCGCAATAACTGATCTTGTTCTTTGCGTAATTGTAGTACGCGCTCTGCTTCGGTGAGTTGTCTTTGCATCTCTTCTATTTCTTGTTTAAGTGAAACGTTTTCTTTCATTAGCGCCGACGTCGCCGGTTCCGAATCGAACGGAATCAGGCAGAATGATTCCGACAAGTCGTCACCTGCCATCCAACAAGACGGAGTTGGCTGATATCAAGCTGAACTCATTCGTAGCAAGACCTGCCTTCGTCTGCAAATACCTCGTCAGTGTCGTCAAGAACAGCAATTTGTTCTGTGTTGATAGCATGAGCGTGAATATTGATACTAGAGACCAGTGTACTTACTCGATTTTGGCTTGCCATCAAGTCCAAGCTTCCGCGAGAACTTGGAAACGAATGGTTCTTCGCGCTCAGTCTCGCTTCCTGAACTACCGTCACGCTGTAACCCCCGTTTTCCCGAAAAGGCCAGTTCCGTTCCGAGGGGTGCTGTGGTAAATGCGACAGGCTGAGAAAGGTTGTCCAGCATTCCTTCCATGATTCGCCAAAAGTTGTTGAAAGCGTCCCCTGGATCAGACTTTCTCGATACGGACATGGAAGATCAACCTGTTGGGACCGACGGATCTAGAAGAGTATGACGTACATACCCGTTGCCCAAGTACCATAAAGGATTCATCAACATTGTTCTGTGAATCCATCATTCGCAGGGAAGCACTTGGAGGAAGTGGAGGAGATGGAGCAGGGTGAGAAGGACGGGATCCAGCACTAGAGGCAGAGGAATTGTGTTCGGCACCAATTTGAGAGACCTTTTGGGGGAGAGTTGGATCTCTGTTCTCTTCCCGTAGCTTAGCGATCTTCCGCTCAAGATCTCTTCCCGCTTTGATATGCTCGTTATAAAGCATACGGAGGGTACGTTTTGTCTGGGATCATAAAGCTCAGCGCTGCATAGGGACACGCGATGATGAAGTGGGAAATATACATTGTTATCACTTGATTTCTCTTCACACTGCAGAAAGGCTTTCGCAGCTTTCGCATGCTCTCCTGCGGCAGGAATCAGCAATCCTTCATTCAGGAAATCTTCGGCATTTGCTGCATGTTGGTGTGCCTGCAATATCTATCTGCTCAGTGAGACGTTTGCATTTACTACGACACTCACAATGTGCAAGGGTGAATCCGTCGTTGACATTCTGAACCTTGAGTGTTTAATTTATCTACGATGGTATGAAGAACGTTGACGCGAGCGGTTGTTTTCATTGAGCGAGCAAGAATTGAGCTGTGGCATTAACGAGGCTACGGACCCCTACTTGACCTAATGTAGCATCCTTTTTGGGAGAAGCAAGCAGTGAATGTACGTTCCACTTTTAGGTAAAGCGGCGGCTGGCCGGTATCCCACACAGGTAACCTCTCTCGCTGCCCCACGAGCCTACATGCGGAATAAACTCCCAGGCTTCCCATGGCGGTCAGTCAGCAACAGCAAATCCGCCAGCAAGATCGTTCCCGTGCATAAACTTTTCAGCCGGGATGATTCCTGATGTGAATATTTTTATTTTTTATTGTTTTATATTGGTCTGTGCCGAATGTGCCGAGTGAGCAGACTGCGGCGGCGTCTGAAAATGGGACGTTCGGCCCTCGGCTCGGCTTGCTGTCGTCGTTGTCGTCGTCGTTGTCAACGTTGAGCAAGATCAGTGACTCGGGATCGTCAGAATCTCGGGAATTGACGCTAGCTGTTCGCCTCGCGCCTCTCACTCCAATGTCGACCGTCCTGTCAGTGTCTCCCTCCCTGTTTTTTTCTCGCCCAGCGCTCATATCCTCACAGCAGGAAGAAGATCAGAATAACGGGTACGTCGTCTTGTTGCTCACATTGGCATCGCTGGTTCATGTAGCAATTGACGCTGCGACAGTCGTTGCCGCAGACGGATTATCGAAGCGGGATGTCTTTCGTCTCCCCGACCCCTTTGCAGTCATCACCGTTGACGCGGAGCAGACACATACGACCAGCGTCATAAAGAAGACTCTAAACCCGTACTGGAACGAAAGCTTTGACATGTGCGTCATGGGCGCGGGATCTCTTGAATTACACTTGTCGCATATCTTCTCACATCTCATATCCGCAGCACCGTCAAAGATTCCTCTGTTGTCGCTGTCCAGATATTTGACCAGCGCAAATTCAAGAGACGCGATCAGGGTTTTCTTGGAGTTGTTAATGTCAGAGTCAGCGACGTTCTCGATCTCGATCTGGGTGGGCATGGTAAGCGCCAGCCAGTTGAGCACTACCCATTTTGCGTCTTCGATAACACGAGTTTACCCAGAAATGCTAACTCTCGACCTGAAAAAATCCAACGACAATCTTGTGGTGCACGGCAAACTCATTATATACTTGTCGACCAACGTCAATCAACCCATCCCCAACCCTGGACCCTCTCAGGTACAGGGCGTTACCACGGCACTCGCAGACATGGGCATGAATGAGTCCAGCATCTCTCTTTCGCCAAACGCTGTCGCCTCTGGAAATGCACTGTCCAGAACGCCAAGTGCACATGCAGCCGAGGCGGCGACACCGCTAATGCCTGTGTCAACCCATGTATCATCTTCTTCATCCGGTATCCCCGATCTAGATCAGTCACCTTCCCAGCCCACTCGTCCTGTTAGCTCGGGTGGTACGGGGACGCTTGCAGCTACTCAGCCAGCCAACGCTGCAGTTGCGGCAACACCCTCTGGGCCCACCAATCAACAAAGAAATTTCAACCCCAATGTCGACCAGTTTGGACCGCTACCTCCTGGCTGGGAACGCCGTATCGATCCTCTTGCCCGAACTTACTACGTAGATCACAACACGCGAACTACAACTTGGAACCGACCGTCCCCGGATCAATCAGTGAATACCAATAATCAGGACAGCGAGACGAATGCAGCCAGAGACCAGCATTCTCGTCGTGTTCTGGCAGATGACATGGTTGATGTCAGCCGTACTAATGCACAACCGAATGCCCAACGTCCGAACTCCACCATGCCTCAACCCACATCAAACAACTCTTCATCAGCTGCCCTCGCTGCCAGCAATCACATCACTACTCCAGGTGCTGGCAGTCTTCCGGCCGGTTGGGAGGAAAGGTACACTCCCGAAGGGCGCCCATATTATGTTGACCACAACACTCGTACAACTACCTGGGTCGACCCTCGTCGCCAGACAATTATCCGCGTCATGGGTCCCAATGGCCAAAATACTGCCCTCCAACCACAAGCTATTTCTCAGCTCGGACCTTTACCCTCTGGATGGGAGATGCGTCTCACATCAACTGCCCGTGTATACTTTGTCGATCACAATACCAAGACCACGACGTGGGACGATCCCCGTCTTCCATCTACGTTGGACGCAAACGTGCCGCAGTACAAACGCGATTTCCGAAGGAAGCTCATCTATTTCCGCAGCCAGCCTGCTATGCGTGCACAGCCAGGTAATTGCCAGATCAAAGTCAGGCGAAACCACATCTTCGAGGACAGTTATGCGGAGATCATGAGACAGACGCCTAATGATTTAAAGAAGCGTTTAATGATTAAATTCGATGGCGAGGATGGCTTGGACTACGGTGGCCTTTCAAGGTGCGTTAAGAAGTATATATAGTTGATTGCAATTGATTGCAAACCACAGAGAGTTCTTCTTCCTTCTCTCGCATGAGATGTTCAACCCGTTCTATTGCCTATTTGAATACTCCGCGCATGACAACTACACTCTCCAGATCAACCCTGCGTCAGGCGTAAATCCTGAACATCTGAACTACTTCAAGTTCATCGGACGCTGTCTTGGACTTGGTATCTTCCACAGACGCTTCCTTGACGCATATTTCATCGTCAGCTTCTACAAAATGATTTTGAGGAAGAAGGTCACACTATCCGACCTGGAATCTGTTGATGCAGAACTCCATCGCGGTCTCACATGGATGCTGTAAGTTTCCTGTAAGCCATATGTTCGTGAATACTCATTGCAAATTCAGCGAAAATGACATTACGGACATTATCGATGAGACTTTCACTACAACCGAAGAACGATTTGGAGAACTCGTGACAATTGAATTGAAACCCGGAGGCGCAGACATTCCTGTGACTGAAGAGAACAAGAAGGACTACGTTGATGCCGTGGTGGAGTATCGTATCTCGAAACGCATCAAGGATCAGTTTGAAGCATTTATGTCAGGCTTCAGCGAGTTGATCCCACAAGAACTAATCGCTGTCTTTGATGAACGAGAACTCGAGTTGCTTATTGGTGGAATGTCTGAGATCGATGTGTAGGTTCCCGTCTTCGTGTTGCGGAACTATTCGCGGAACTCACCCTGTTGCAGTGATGATTGGACCAAACATACAGATTACCGAGGTTATGAGGTTAACGATGAAGTAATCCAGTGGTTCTGGAAGTGTATTCGCAGTTGGCCACCCGAGCGCAAGTCCAGGCTGCTACAATTTGCGACGGGTACATCGCGTATTCCTGTCAACGGCTTCAAGGATCTTCAAGGCTCAGATGGTCCGAGGCGTTTCACAATTGAGAAATCAGGCGATCCGTCACAATTACCAAAGAGTCATACTTGTTTCAACCGCATCGATTTGCCACCGTATAAGGATTACGCAAGTTTGGAGCAAAAGCTTACGCTTGCGGTAGAGTAAGTTGATTGTTTACCAGACGCTTGGTTACCCCATTGACGGGCTTGGTATCACAGGGAGACCGTTGGATTTGGACAGGAATAAACCTTGCAGACTGGCACCCTATTTACCCCTCAACATTTTTTTCCTTCCCTTATCTTGGCTACTGAGCGACATCCTATCTCGTTTGTAATATTACCGGGATGTGTTGTTGTTCGCACATGACTCAGTTCACCTTCAATTGTGAATGGTCGAGTCTGTCACAAGCTCTATCTTATCCCACATTACATGCTAAAGCAATACCAGAACCAGAACATCGTCCGGAAATATCAAAAAGATCATCCACAACGATGACCTCATCGCTTTTCAAACGCAAATCCAATGTAAATGTCTGACTTCATCGTGAGTACTGGATTCGTCGGCAGATACACAAGTAGAACAGCTCACTAGCGGCTTCCCACTGATCCTCGTCCATCGAGCTCTCGCCATTTGCATCTACAACTTTCATGCGTACCATAAGTTCCTTGAACTCCTCTTGTTCGGAGTGATCTGCGAAAATTTGGTGGAATTCTTCTTTGTAAACCGGGTGGAGGGAATATTCCGCGGCCAAACTGCGATGTAATGTAAGAAAAAATCACCATTTTTAAGAACAAACAACGCAATACGAAAATGGTCAAGAGCTGCAGCCCACAGCTACTCGTAAAAGAAAGGGGGAGACCCACCCTACGAAGTTGTCCCAGTCCACAATATATTCCGGTACATCCTCGACAGCATCCTTGAGGAAAAAATAATAACGATGTCCGAATAGTGGGCGAGACTGCCGATCTTCAAAACGGATCCTATATACTGCATTACCAAAGGAAAGGTCAGTCGCAGAAGCTGGCAGTGCGTCTAGCCGTTCTCTGAGAATAGTGTTACCCTCTTGTCAGGAAGGCGGATAAGAGTGCATACAATAATTGATCGGCGTTAGGGATGGTACCGAGAAATACTCCACCTTTGCGGAGGTACTGGCTCACGTTACGGAGCATACACCGTGCTTTTTGTGATGTCTCGAAAGCATAATGCATACAAAATTGCATCGAGACAACATCGAAAGGCTGCGCGAGTCGTTCCGGCGGGAATGCTTTGGAAAGAGGCTCGGTATAACAATCGATTGCGGCGAACGCAGCGTCAAAGCGAGGCTGAGGCATGGTCTGCCATCTCTCGCGGGCATGCGTGACGGAAACATCGGCGATATCTATAGAGACTAACGTATGATAACAAACAATAAGAGGAACTGGTAACCACTCACCGGCGCAAACCAGCTCCCTAACTCGAGCTTTGGACCATTTAGTAAGGTCACCACCCTTCCCACAACCGAGATCAAGGACCTTGCCACGTCCTCTGCAAGGTCCAGAGGATTGAGAAGCGAGGGCTGGGTGGGCAAAGCGCGTGATCAACACAGATTTTACCCAATTATTGAAATATTTGAGGCCTATTATGGGAGATTCCATGCGTTGCTTGACGCCTACCTCAGGGCGCATGTTGTCTGCGCGGAGAAAAAGGCAAGCGAGTCAGAAATGCACCAGACGAACTGCACGAGGGACTGACAATGATCGATCACTTTCCCCACATCTCCTGCATGTCGTTTTACATGAGCGTTGTCCGGAGACTTACTACGTTCCCGTTTACGCTTGGAGACAAGAATCTGTGTGCCAATACCGCGGTGCTGTCGATAGAACTCCATTTCTTGTGGTGTCATCGGGACAAGGACGGAGCTTGCAGGAGTTTTACGATTGCGTGGGTTATATGGGATGGTAGAAAGCTGTGAAGATGGTGGTGGCATTGTTGGGGGAGAGATAAATGCTGCGACAGCGGGAGGGTCAGAGGAAGAGGATGGATGGGCGGGAGGAAAGACGCGCGTGGCAGAGAAAGGTATGGATTCGACCTGAAACGGTGGACGAGAGGGTGGAAGTGGAGGATGACGTGAGAAGTGGAGCGACTGTCCCTCTGGTGATATGTCTGTCCGCGGGATGTCGAGAACAGGGAGATTGTTCCGACGCTGCAGAGATGTCGCACCAACGAGCCTGTCTACCTCCCCATTCGATGCCATTGTGGGTAGCGACGACACAGGCGATTGGGTGTCTGTTCCCAGTAGCAGATGCGATAAGCTCGATGGCCGCGCAGACCCCGGCGTGCGTGGCTCCTGGGGCTCTGAGTTGAGCAGGACTGCTAGATCGGTTGCCCGACGAGTCACAGTCGGGCTGTTCGTTGCTCTCGCGGAGGATGGGCGTGACGATGAGGGAGAAGGGACATCAAAGGAGTGTCTGTCATGTCTGTCCGGGTCGACGTCGTGGGCGTGCACTGGGAGGGACTTTGACTGGGATACGGGCGAGTTCAGGGCTGCGTCTCGAACTGGATCAAATGCTGGCATAATGACACAAGTATAGTTGTTGTGGTTAGTAAATTATCACCCGGTGGTATGCGAAGATTCCCAATGAGAATGTCGTCGTCTCGTCGTTGTCGTCGTCGTCGTCGTCGTTGCAAGCTCAACGGCGCAGGAGGCTACTAGCCATACTCTGGATGTATTATTATGTAATACAACATGAACACTCTGAGACTCGTCAGGTTTCAACAAAGCGCGGTATCTGTAGCTTCCAATTGCGCTTCCCGAGCCATTCATGTCGTCGAATGCAAAATGGTTTCCATGCACCCACAGAGACATCATTGTTCCATCGACCCTGGAAACCCACCTTGATCCAAGCAGTGGAAGCTCCCAGTGAGTCGAGCGTCTGCGCAAGCGCGAGGCACTATCGTAAAGTGTCTTAGTGCTGACATTCTTTCAAGTACTAGGAAGAATGTCAAACACACCTCAAAGCGATTGTTAATCCTTTCAATATCACCCTCGTCGCTCAGGTTGCGAAGCGTGACCTGCTAGCACGTAGATCATGACGTGAGTATATCCATGGGCGGATCGACACACCGAGATGTCCTTGAACGAAAAATTTCCTTTGTATCGCTCCTCGATCTGTGCTAGGCCACCTCTACTACACTCCCAGCCAAGAAAGCACAGGTTCAAAGTGATCCATGAAAGTTTTTGTCTTGTACCATGGTTCATCTGTTGGCCAGAGAAACAGCGTACGGTAGCTTCGCGCGCGATGCGAGTGAGCCGCCCTTCAGGGTAAATGACCCTATCGGTCTACCCACTAAATACATAGCTGAGGGGAAAGGCATCTAATACATACGTGCCCGCATTCAACTTGTATGGTTTATTAGTGTCAATCGCGAAAGTAGTCTCACGAGTAAGCACTACAGTTTTATCGTTTGATGGCTTTCGCGTGTCATCTACGGCCAAAATAAAGGGATCAGTTAAAGGCACCAAATGTGGAGGTGACAAAAGGGACATACCAAGTTGTTTGATTGTCCTTTTCTTCTGCAGGACCAGTTTCAAAGTAGCGGTCTTGACGTATATTTATTCCATCCTTCGTTTCAGTGACAGTGAGCACGGGAAATCCAGCCTATTAAATCCATCCTCTGGATGAATAGCGAATAGAGACACCAAATTTACCAAGATGTACCTTCATGATCCAATTCTCCATAAAGGTGGTTCTTAAGGTGGATTGAAATACCTTTGAAGAAAATATCTTCACCGGTGACGTTGCGCAACATGCGAAGGACTGTATATAATTGAATCGTCACATCAAATACGTTCACAGTAAACTTACCAGAGGCCCCTTTGGTAGTATATAAGAGGTAGGGCCACGTCCGTGGCAGTGTCCGCTACGAAAGGAATGGCTGTAATACGGGGGAAGGCTAATCAGTTCGATGTACTGTACATTATGATTGAGTCAAAGATTTACTAATTTACATGCTGAGAATCGAGAGCGACAAATGATATCATACACGGGCAGTGAGATCCTGATAGCGAAGACAAGAGTAAGTCGCATAGGCTGCGAATGGGGGGGGATGGCATGAGATAGCATGCAGTTTTTTTTTGTTGGTTGTGGTTGAAGTCAAAACGATCACGGCGCTGTGGAACCGTTTGAAACATAGAAGAAATAGTTGATATCGTATGGTAGCAGATGCTGCGGATCGTGAGTGAGAGCAAGAGAAACATTTGTCCCTCAACGTTTCAACCCCTGCACTCAAGAACAAATTTTCATGCTCACTGCCGAAAAACGGAGTTTTCAACGTAGTCCCCTGCAGAACGCTCTGAATGATCCTTCTCGTATTCGTCGCTCAATAATCCGAAATCATCAACAGATTCGACCTCCATTTGCGTAGAGCATAGGAACGGTTGCTCGAAACGAACCGATCCAGTCCGTGCCGACGACAGCATCAACACACATCGGATGAGAATCGAATGATGAAGAGAAAATGCGAGGATGTACATACACCGGATGGACATCAGTGGTAAACATGTACCCATTGTACTGTGCCGAGAGCGCCCCATGTTGCAAATACGACTCATCAAGCACCGCCGTGCGTGATAGAGACGAGTCGAAAGCGACCCTGATTTCACGACCGGCAAAACGTGCTATAGTCATGGTGGATTGCTGAGCGCTGAGGAACTCTCGCGGCGGGAACAAGGGAGGGACGATGTGAAACCAGCCCCTGTCTTGCGTGAGAAAAACACACCCAAGGGGCTGTGTGTGGCGATACGATCGTGCAAGAATGGGGGGACCATGGCCATGGTATAAGATCTGTGTGCGAAGAGGGTCGCTCGGGCTGTCAGTTCCACACATCTGTCCGTCGGTCGCTCCTCTCCGAAGATGAGAGCCGGGCCATGGGGAACGCCCATGTACAGTACAGATGGAGGTGGATAAGGGAGGCGGTTTGGGTAGGCGGTTTGGAGCCGGCGAAAGCTCTCGTCAGGGGGCTACCCCTACCCCTACCGCTGCCCTTCCGAGACCGTTTAGGGTACCAGCTTCCGATCTTAAGCCCGATCGAGGGAGTTGGCCAATTCACGTAGTGGCCCGCGTAGGCGGGGGCGCGACCCCGGATAGATCGGTTGCGATTGCGGGTAGAACGAGTGGGGAGGAGGGAGGCTTCCTGCCTCTTTTAGACGGGCTGGTCACCAGACTGGCGCGGTCCCACAGGTCGCACTGGCGCCTGGGATCCTTTCGGATTCCCACACGCACTTTTTTCGCTGCCATGCGGTCCCCACGATGGAACCATTCCATCGTGGGATCGCTCTTCGCCATCCGTAAAGGATTCGATGAAGCGACACAGACGAGAATTTTTACTCGCACCACATAAACCCACTACTATTGTAGCGGGAATGAAAGTGTCGAATATCTACGAGCTGCTATCTCATCTGCTGGTAATTCATGTACAATCAAGGGCTCACTTGTCGGATACTGAACTTCGATTGCGTGAGAAAACGGTACTCGAGACTCCACGGTACTGGAATCGAAGTTATGTACCTTCAGAGCATCCACCACTGGTGTCCCGAAAGGCAAAAGTATCTAGAGGATACTCGATGTCGTAAAGTCGTTCGCAAACAGGAAGAGCTTTGACTTTAACATCGAGCGTGTACCGAGCCTGAGTGAGACATCCGCAGTCCCTGACGAAAGTTGGCAAATTGACATCATCCGTGGCTGGGGGAACGCTTGTCATATATCCGAAACGGTCGAATATTCCCCCTCAGCGGATTCAGTGGATCTGAACCTTCGGATATGCGTATAGTTCTGGGATGCCGGTTGTACTGAACTTAATGATCTTCCATTCATCCTTGTTCCGTTCATCGGTGCTGAGGTTGGTCTCTGCCAGAGCTGCATCGCCGTAGTCGCCCGTTCCAGTTCCAGGCTTGTGAGCCACTTTAGAAATCACAGGCATATTGCTCAGATTGGTGGTATCTATGCGGGGTATAATCGTAGTGCCTCGTGCTGCCTCAGCATCAAATGACCTGGATGCGTTGACCCGTTGCATCCCGAGTACAACGATATGCCGGACAACTCTAGATCTGCTACATTGAAGGTGAGAGCTTGGCTTCCAGTCCTGTGTCTGGGCGTGAGCATGGCACATTCGGAGAAGGGAGAGTTCACTCACCGGATATCTTCACGAGGCCTTCGAACATCTCTCTCTTGAGGTCCGTCTTTGTGACAGGTGTAATGGGCGGGTTGGACGTTCCTTGGTATGCGAAAATCGCTGCTGGACGTGGGGTAAGGCACTGAGTGAGCTTCCCCGGAAGATGGACTCGTGGTGATGTACGTGTTATTTGAAGGTACTACAGCTGCCGTTGATACTAACGAAGGTCATGTGCCTGTCATAAGTTCTAACAAGCGATGCAGAACGTCCGCTTCAAGTACTTGAAGCTTGAATACTGTCCTTTCTACTGCGAGTTGAAGCCAGGGCATTGAGCAATTCGACTCCGTCCTGAAAGACAAAGCAACTTTGGACATTCTCTAGTACGCTGATAACGCTAGGGTCGGCAACAAACACACACTGGCCAGACCACAGTCCAATCTGTGAAGACAGGACTGTCCCCGTTGCTGACTATCAAACATTCGTACGACGGCAAAGAGAGACCGGCTTCAGAGGTAAAAGGGACTTTGGAAATGTCTTCGCGGATAGATTTTGATCGTGTTCCGTCAAAGCGTTCCGGAACTGTACCGCAATACCGTCATTACAATCGATGAGCTCCTCCCAGCAGAGGGTGATAGCCTTGCTATTCTTGTAGTAATCTTCTTCGAGGCGCACCAGTCCATTGAAGTATCTTGCGCTATAAAGGATCGTTGTCAAGGTGCATGTGAATAGGAGGGCATTTACTTCTCGCCAACCATGCCCCATAGCTCATCGAGAACCTGCTGGACAAGCTTGTCTCGACCATGCTGGATATCCTTTCTGACGTTCCGGAACTTATTGGAGATACCTTTGATGATCACCTGGCTGCCTGATCAGTTACGTCAAAGTATATACTTAAATGATGGTCAGGTACGGTTTGGATTTCGTTGAGTACCTGTGAAGTGTGGATTAAAGAAGGTGGATGGATGAGAAGTGGGTGAGCAGAGTACAAAGCACTCACCTCAACGATATTTCGGATTTCGACCTCGTTGACGGTTCGGTCATGTGCTGAGACTTCAAAGATGCGGCTATAGGTTGATTTACTGTCGTAGCAACGATAACAACAACGGTTACCATGTAACATCTTCGATTTCTGCAATGTAAACTGCGGGTTGATTCGATCAAGCGATTCGCGTTTCGTGTGCATAGGTCCTGCCGAAATCTCGAGGGGGGAAAGGATATCGCTCTCGGAGGGTGACGGAGATCGACGACTTCGCGGCGTTTTGATGGAGAGGTCTTTATGTTAGCCTGTTCTCGCTAGCAAGAGACACGCGACTGACTAACCTCGATGAGCTGGATTGTGGCTTGGATTTGACTTTTGTTTTAAATACGTGTTCAATAGGAGATGCAAAGGTAACATTTCGGTGCCTGTGTCGAGGGGATGAAGCAAAGGTAGAATCTTCTACAGCGACGTGGTTGGATTGATCGGATATCTCGAACTTCGTTCGAATCCCCGCCTCTGGATGCACAAGAGCAATGGGGTGATGAGGTCCACTCTTCTCATGCACCGGGGAGCTGTCGATAGTGAGATCAATGGTTTGCGGTCGAGGCGTCGATTCCATGATCGGTCGGGATAGCTGGTTGATAATAAGAATCCAGTCTGCTGCAGGGAGCCGGATTAATTACCTCGGGGTCTTCACTCTCTTCAGAGAACGAGTATGCAACGACTTCCTGAACCCGGCTAGCATCGCTGTCCGCAGTGTGGGGGTCAGACTTGAGGTGTTGATCGTCTATGGTCTCTTCAATCTTAATATGGACCTGCTCCTTTTTGGGTTGCACCGCATCTGTAGCGGCTTGTTGAACGAAGTCAGGGATCCCGCGTGGCTCTTTGGTTGGTGTGACACTAGGTTTAGTCGGCTCATAAAGGATGCGGCCAGCCTACAAAAAATAATCTCATGACATCGGTTGCAAATGTAAAAAGCTAACTTTCAGCAGTTCTCGAGATACACTTGCCTCTGGTGGGTTATTTTCGGTATTCATCAACCCCATAAAAGGCTGTGGAAGAAAGAAAGTCCAGTCCAACAATTGCGAAAGTGGGTTTACTCACTACGTCACTATTGCACTTTAGAGAAAGGGACTCCCCAATCGGAATCGGTTCGGGGGGTACCCCGCAGACTGACGATATATCGTGACCGATCTTGAGGCTGGGGTCTGGCAGAGAAACGGTGATCAATTTCTTACATTCCATACCATAAGCTGACAAACTACCTGCTCGATTCGCCTTCTGAGTCTTGCCGCGCCTAGCGTTAGTCCGGGTTTCGGCTGTTGCTGCCGTCTGCCTCTTTTTGATCCTCGATGATCTACGAGTCCCTTGGTGGGTCGACATGGGTTCTGGGAGTTCGTCAAAATCAATCATCGTCGGATCAGTACTGGGAGAAGAGCCTTTTATCGGCTTTGTGAGTCTCTTCGTCCTGGAAATAGATATAGTATCTAGAGAAGTCTCATTAGGCTTGGTCTTATTCTTCTTGATCCTAAACCTTTCAGTACGGCTCTTCTTGCGGGGTGGCGTGGATTCATCGTCAACATCGATGATGGCTTTGCTTGAAGACTCGATGGTCTCTCTCTTTCTGCGATTTCCAGCAACCTTGGGCAGGATGCTCGTATCCTTCGTGATCTCGTTAACGGAATGTACCTTTTGATTGGCGCACGGGGGAAAGCGTCTTGTGTGCTGTCTGAATTCGTCTTCTGTAGAACGGAATCCTGTCTGGGGGTTCCCTGCTGAGGCGACAACCTCCGTGGCAGAGGGTTCGCCATTGACGCCCGGTTTTTCCAGCCTGTCCGTGCCATTGAAATCCTGGGAAGCGACAGACAGATGACCAATGACGTTTCTAGCAGTAGGGGGATAAGTGTCAACATCAAACTGGGTGCTAGATGGTGGGCCAGATATTGGGGAAACCGGCATTAACAGTGGTTTCCTCCTTTCCAGTGACCTTCGTGCAACCCCTTCGGTACGTCCACCGGGTTCTGAGGCGGAGTCGGATGATCTCCTGATTTCCATAGTGGTGGTAGCACCAGAACTTCCGTGTGTGTGTATGCGGTCGATCTCGTGTTGTGTCGATTTCAATTTGTGATTGCAAGATGCAGAGCGTCCGGTCGACGCTTGCTCGTTAACCGTATCGTTCTCGGGTCCAAATTCCGAAATTTCTGAGAATTCGTCGCTATCGCCAAATGGTCCGATTGATCCGATAGGATCATCCGGAGCGAGGGGCAATGTAGGATCATAGACGGCCTTTAACGTTTCGCTGGTAGGTAACATCAACCTGGTGCCTCTGGGAGTCTTGGGTACGTCTTCGACCACTGTAGACACAAGGACCTCGGGAGCCAGAAATTTGTCCTGGAATGCAGGCCCCGCATTAGGTGCGGGCGAAAAGCCCCCACCTCCAACGTGTGGCATTAGGACGGCCTCGGGCTCTTCGACATCAGTTTTATAAACTAGACAGATGATTGAATCAACAAGAAAGAAGTATAGTCGAGCGTTGTATTTACCTTGGTTAACGTGTTGAACTTTACCCTCAAAACTCGCCACTGGTGGTACCGGAGAGCTGTCGTTTATGAATTCAAACCCAGATCCGATCGAAATACTCTTGCGCGTTCTCTGCACTCTCGTGAGTGCATTGAGAAAGTGTAATTTGCCCTGTGACCTTATGAATAGGGAACTTACCCTGAAATTGATATTCTTACCACACCACGCCGTCGTAGCGCCTCCATGAATCTGCCCACAACATCGTTCTGCAACAAGAATTTGGCGTACAAGTTTCCATCGGGAGATTTCAGTTCGATGTTAGCAACCGACGGCGGAGACGCCAGATACACCATTATTGATACTTTTCCTTTTGGGACATCCTTCTCCGAAGCATCTAGCGTGATTGACCGAATGTGGGAGTACGGCACTTGCAAGTTCTCACATAGGTCATTCTGTCAAGGAAGATTGTAATTCGAACAATGATCGGTGGTAATATCACCTACATCCTCGACAACGGCATTCGCGAGGAAAGCTTGTTTGTCCATGATAAGCCTGTCAGTCGCGAGAGGCTGTGGGAAGACATGTCCACAGACGTTTATCTCGTCGATAGAAAAGGGTTGTGGACTGATAAAAATAATTAGTGTTTTAACCTCGCTGAAACGTTCACTGACTAGGTAATATCACTCTTTGCAAGAGCATCGGTAATCTGAGCAGCAACATTATCCCAGTGTGTGTCAGACGTCTTTTCCATTATACCGAGCAGTTCCGCACTGCATTTGAAAAACTTCGGGAAACCCAGAACTTCTTTTACGAACTTGACCCTTTTGAGCTTGCCTTGGGAGGTGTTGTGGATAGGAGGAAGAAGTCGTGCGAATAACATCAACAGTGCCTCGAGGAGCAAGTAGTCTAGTAATAGGATGAAGGGCCATGAGGACTGGCTTATATTCGAGAAAGTAGGTGACTACGACCTCTTGTTCTGGATATAGCAGCCCCAAGTCGTTCACTGTCCGGCCGCTATTCAGATTTGAAGTATACAAGGCGAGAAAAAAAAATTACCCTCCCAAAATAGCTTTGTGACGAAGCGCGTCCCGAACAACAATCTGCTGGGCAGCAATTTCCGTCAACGTATTATATGCCTGTAAACAGTCATTTAGACCAGGAACCTAACGCATATATGCGACTTTTGGCAAGAATAATCCACTTACGGACAAACATAGCGGTATGCTGAGTGCCGGGAGTCCTCTTCCAGAATCAAGGAAGAAGAAATCGCAGATGATGCGATACATGGCTTCCCAGACCACACCGTCAGATCGAACATTTCCTGGTTTCTCTGAGCGACGCAGCTCTAAAGTACAATACTTATGCGCACCACTATTTTTCTGCTCCAAGAAATCCTGTGGGGGGCATTAGTCGTCCTCAATTATGACCACTCTGCTGTGATCTTACAAGGACGCCGGACAAAATGACTTCCGCGGTTGCATCCCACGCAGAGCGCAACTTCTCGTCTTCGATACTGTGTGCATCACAAAGTTTTCCCAACACCACGGAGAGGACAGAGGAAGAAAGTTGCAACACCGGCTGGAGGCAGGCGTTATACAGTGGAAGAAGTGGCCGACGGAGCACAGTACAAATTTTTCGTATCATTTGTACCGAGGGAGACGAGGTGTTCTATGCAGAGGTGACGGTCAGACACGGACCAGGACAGACGGCAGATGCATACCAAAAGCACCAAACAAGATGTAAGATGATTCATCGCATCTTGTACATGGCTTTCAACACCTTTCTCCTGTAAGGCTGTTCTGAGCGCGTCAGTAGCTTCCTGGATGGTTGGCATAAGGGACTTCTTTCTTATGATTTACTGGTGAGTGTCTTGCAGGAATGATATGGACGCGACCCACACGAGATGTTCCATCCTATCTTTCCACGTGATCAGTGATTTTCGTCACGTGACCAGCACGCGGAGTTCTAAAGGTTAAGACGCGTATAAGGGTTTTGCGTCTGGAACGACCTTTCTCTACATTCATCTCCTCCTGCCACCTTTCCTAGATGGAACCCACAGAGATAGACATAAAGCCAATTATTCCGACGGACGATATCTTAGACAAGAGTTTGCTTACGATCCTGGAACCAGGTATTGGCAAGCTCAAGCAGTCGAGATACGAAGACGTATGGCCCGAGGATGTGCACGCCGCGTTCATGGAAGGTCCGTTTACCCTTCTTTGGCAATTTACCACTCTGCGATAATGAGTAGCTGTTGCCCTGTACCCACCGATGGGTAAACGCCGTCTCAAATACTACCGGGTATCTGCACATGAAAATGAGCACTTCTCGGATACCAACCGGGCCAGGTCATTTGGACGATGCCAGCTTATTCAATCTTATATTCTAGAGAAAACTGGCAAGAACCGTTCCAGGAAGCAGGTCTCCAGTCACCTCCAGAGATTGAAAAAAATCCACAAGGACAACCCTGCCAGTTCGTCTTGTAATTTGATTGTCGCCACTTGCCTCTTATTCTCTGTCCTAGTGCGCCCCTTCTTCTCGGAACGCCCTCAGCTTCCCTCAGAGCATTGCGAGTCCGCAACTCAAGCCGTAACTATATCCTCTCAAGATATCTTTGCAAACATTTCTTTCAGCACGCGCCAACTCAGAAACGATTTCGATCCTACCGTCGATCTCCGGGATACGGCCGATAGTTCCCCTAGATTTCCTAATGCTTCCGAGGCATCATCCTCTAATGGCGGTTCACGCGACACGCTTGATTTGTCAACAAATTTCCACGAGCAACCTTCTATTTTCTCGCCTCAGGAATTTCTTTCCCCACCACAATGCCAGTCGGGCACCTTGCGGCCCTCCGACAGCGACTACCTTCCCGAGCTCAAAGACCCATTACTGTGCAAAGATGCGATGAATGGAGGGTTTCGAACCAGTTCAGCATTCAATACATCCGCGTTCTCGTTGTCGATGCGTCGTCTTGCTTCAAGATTTCCTATTCAAGGTCGGGTGGACTCGGGTATAACAACGCACTTTTCTCGTGCAGTCCATGCTCCTGCCTTCCAGCCGACACACCAGTGGATTTCTCACGATGTCTTGACGGATGGCATTTGTTGGAACCCTCCGCTCATCTCGGCTCCACAACTATTTCATCCGCCGTTCCATCCTCTTCAACCGTTCCCACCGGAAAAACAGAGACTCGACCTTGGTCTTACATCAGACTGGATGTGGCCACAATACCCTGAAATAGCCCTTGGCCCCCGAGAGGGCCCGTTCAGCGAGTACCTCTCGACAATGTGCCAGCCAAATCCCACATGTCCAGAAATGAGGGTCAGCTCACCTGGATTCCATTGCTCTCCGTCGTCTGAAAGCGAAATACCACAACTTCAAGGAATTTCTTACTCGTACGTGACTACAAGCCCTGCGATCGTGTCCGAGAGCGTTTCAGCAGATAGCGCGATTGGTTTCCCCGGGCAAGCCGTGCAAGAATCATCTGAACATCTTGCCTCACCTCCCATGATCAGGCCTACACCCGTATATCCAGTTTCATACATACATTCTGATGATGTACACACCTCATCTTCGAGTCTTCTTCCTCCCTAGATCACCATTCGACTGTCGTTCACATCAATCTCGGCTCGAACATCCCGACGGTACTTTGTTTCAGTGTTTTACGGATTCTCACGTCATCCTCGATATCCTGTTTAGAGTATATTGTAGCTTTAGTTCTGGTTTTCGAAGACTTGTAGTATAATTCAAGTGTTGGTACACGTGTTTAGTACTCGTATATTTATAGCCTGTATCCGCGTTGGTGCATTACAATCGTCTTCGCTGTCTTTGACCTACACCTACATTAAAACACTCGTACTAGTTCTTCCCAAGTTTGGTCTTCGTAAGCAAGATTCAAAGATTGGCATGGAACCACGTAGGAATGCAAGGCTTGCCTTTGCCTCGCTGAAGGTATAGCATTCATCTATTGCAAAAAGACTAGCGACTTGAACCTTGACGACGATCCTCGGTCGGATAACAGCCACCAACAATTAAAAGGCAACAGCTACGAAAGGTGCGTTCGTTTTCTTGCTCGGCCCACGTTCGTGGGTCATCAATGTTCGGCACCCTGAATAATCACTCCAGTATTCCTGGCTACCGGATGTTCTGCGGCTAAAAGGCAGTGTGCGTTGACTAGTCACAATGTTGGCACTTTCACGCGTTCAAGATAGACGCATAGATAATACCGCGTATTTTCGGACCAGTCTTTACGGTGACAGTTTTCTCTGCGATTGTCGCGTTTGCACGGTCGCAGGGCAATAAGATCGAGCTCACAAATTCAGTGGTTCCTTTGCTCTCCGTCGTGGTGAGCAGCAGTCTGCCGACACCATTCGTGTAGACTAATCTCCCAAAAGGTTGGCCTCATTCTGGTATTTAGGTGAGTCGCAGGATTTCTTGCCCGCTTGTCGTGAAGGTTGGAACGTGACTTGAACCAGAAACGGGTATGTTTGACAGTCACATGCGCGTTGACGACCGGCACGTGGAGAACGCTAACCTAACTCGCACATAGTACTTCTTACGATCGCTACTGGGAAGGCAGGAAATGCTTCTCGACGCTTATAGCCAACGTATGACATCGCACGCTACGTTCATTATCTCATACTAACACCCTCTTAGGTCCGCAATCTGTCCCGCAATGTTTGGATCCACGTTGCCCTTCCTCTTGCTGAGAAAGGCATGATCAATACGCAAGCCAGAGTTATAAACTCGCAACTCACTCACGCTGAAGTCAGACGTCAGAAGATTGAGACATTGCGATTTTGTCTTGGATTTGTCTATGCAGTAAAGCACTACCTCCGTGGAGAAGATGGGGCAGACTATGATGACCTGGCCGGGGTTTTACCACCTCATTTCTTTCTACATGGCGATTTAGGCTATGCAACAAATCATGGCCACCCCGTGCTGTCTCATGCTGCGATGCAAGTTTCCACTTCGGACACCAGCATTAATGACAGGCGTTCTGTGGATGCTACAAAGAGGGTTAAACGGAAACGCAGCAAGAAGAACACGGGGCCGCAAGCCCATACTCCTAGTCCCACCACACCTCTTCTCGGTGACTCTCACCAAACTGTCGAGTTCCACCCTTATGCCGATCACATATCGATGCCACTTCCTCTGATGTTCGTATTCTATGTCGCCCTCTCGCCACGCTCAAATCGCACATCTTCCTCTAGTATCACTCATGAAATTACGAGTGCCATATTCAGGTTCAAACGGGAGGGTTTGTTAGAGACAGTTGGTCCCGCAGGTAAGACTGATGCTCGGTTCTACTTGCGTTGCGTAAGATTACTTCTATGGTCAAGGGGCCAATGCGATGAGCGGATTGCAAGTTACTCTCAAGTGTTGATTTATTGAATGCTGAAGATGCCTTCGCAGGGTTCAGTCTATGGTCGATCAAATGACATGCATGGAACGGATTGCCAATTCGCCTATCCCTTCTTCCTGTTGGTTTGGTCGCATCATGTCTTACCACATTCTCACCCAACCACATATCGGTAGACGGGATTCACCTCAAACAATGTGTGACGTTGTACCTTTTTGCTCTACCTCTCACTCTCATGAACGATTTGGGGTGGAGGACGATCCCAATCGTCACTGTAGTCGCTTTCACGTTGATGGGAATCGAAGGCATCGCGGACGAAATTGAAATGCCTTTTGGTGAGGAGACTCCAGAAGTTATTTTTTTACTCTTATTGACGTAGGTGGACCATTAGGACACGACCCGCAAGATTTACCCCTTGGTGAGTATTGTCTCAAGGTCGGTGACAGTCTTACTTAACCTGAGCAGATACCTACTGCGATGATCTGAAAGAAGAGATAGAGTGAGTGCATCACAATAGTGTGTGGACCCTAATATCTTATTTTGCCTGGCACAGGTATATAATTGAGAGACTGGCGGAAGGTGGCTATGGCGTACACGATTTGGATGATGGGGAGGGGGATGATTGACATGTGTCTTCCACCTTGATGTCACTTACTACCCGGGTAAATACCATTACCTCAAATCGGACTCCATTCATTATCTTGATGCATGAATTGAGAAAGTCTAACTGAACTCGGGTGTACAGAACTCTCCTGGACCATACGGCTGGGAGCAACGAATGAGCAAATTGGGTCTGCACTGACACACTTGACAGACCTTGGATGTCAATGCAGTCAATCCAGCAGAATTTTCGCTGGTACGCCGTCCACTCTGTGGCCCAGACCTGAGTTTTTCGCCCTTGGCAAATGCATCAAGCACTTTCTTCGTAGTTGCCGGGGTGAGGTCCTCCTAAGTCTGCCATCAGTACCTAGTCTAACATCCAACCCCTGTGACGTACATAAAAGTTGTCGTTCACAACCATCATTGGTGCATTGCTGCAAGCACCCTGGCACTCCACTTCGATGACGGTAAACTTGCCATCGCCGGTTGTTGCTCCAGGTTTGATACCAAGATGAGAACAGACAGTACTAAGAATCTCTGTTGACCCACGCAACATGCACGGCGTAGTGGTACAAACTTGAACAAAGTTCTCGCCAATCGGTTCCCTAGACAGATGCTCAGTGTGACGACTCAGAGGATCCGACTAGCATAAATAGGCCCACCGGTTGAACATGGTGTAAAAGGTGGCAACCTCATAGACCCGCATTGGTGGCATTTCAAGGAGCTTTGCGACATAGTTCATGACGCTAATACTTGTCCATCCTTTGTTTTGTCGCTGGCCGAGATCAAGGAGGGGAATAACAGCAGCCTTCTTGTACTGTGGAGGATACCGGGATATGATTTCTTCCGCATTTTTCAGGTTGTCTGGGGTAAACTCGAACGGTATCTAGGGTGAGATATATTTGCACGGTTATCTTTGGCAAGAATCGCGAAATGCGCACCTTTGGGTTATTATACTTGGTGTCCCGATGCTAGTGCGAGGGAGGTCTAAGCAGAGGATGGGACCTGTCGCGAAAGTGACCGACCACAAAAAGCGCATCTGAGCGCCGTGAAAGTGATGTAGAGATGTATCTCCGAGCCACTGCAGGCCGTAAAGCAGCTGTAAATGTCAGAACTTTGGCGGAGAACATGAATGTGGTGTCTGGCTCGGACTCGGGCTGGTGTTCCCACGTTGCCAAGCTAAGCCAATCTACTACAACCTCCAAGTATCAAAAACATCCCCTAGCTTACATCCCCTAGCTTACGTCCACCATTGAGCGGCGCCATTTCGACGTAATTTGGTCGACCTTGAGAAGCACACCAGCAGTGGCTCTTTGTAGCTCGACCTCATGTATTCCACCCACCCCTGCGACCTGAATACCTCTCTCAAGCATACTGAATACCTGGCCGCCCCACTCGCCCGTACCAATCAATAACGCGGTGCTCTCCAAGCCAAGTGAATGTCCACCGTCTAGCTCGAGGCAGCCATCCAAAATGACCAGTGCCAGGTTGAGAGCTGACGCCAGGACCGATGCCTCCTTGCCGTTATTGCCTTCTGGTGAGCCATCCTCGTACATATCCTCACTCACAGGTCTAGTAACTTGCCTAGAGCCTATGGTGACCGCGAGCTCCAGTGTATTTGGTGCAACAAGGGAAAGCCATCCCGGCGCGTTTTGGGATGCATGCACGAGGATCGTCATGGTGCTCAGAAACGCCGACAGGATAAGAGGGTTTAGGATAAGACCTGTCCCGGCGCCACGATATTGATACAGCACGTCACGCTGCGCAGTCCGCTCTTCCCGTGTTTGTTCCTCCCGGAGAAAGACCCAGAACCGGTTGACGAGGGGCATGATAAACCATTCAGCAGCAACAGTCGTGAAAGATATTGCGCTTGATGGACGCTGCGCTGCAGGAACCGAACTCTTGTGGCTAGCTGAAACTACTTCGATGATCTTTATGGACTTTTTAATCCGCAGCTGCCTTTCCCGAACAACCTGAGGGACCTTGTCAGCCGCCACTTTCTGGCTCCTGTCAATAGCCGCTTTGGTGATGCCTTCAAGCAAGGGCTGTAGAGGATTGTCGGAGCTTGTGGCCAGATATCTCTGATGCAATACACCTGGTAACATTTTACTTGGAAAAGTGGTCCTATGAGTCGCGAGCGGTTGTAAAGCTTGGGAATGGATGGGAAGTGATGCTAATTCTCTGGCACCGAGTGCCAGAGCGTTCAACATCACTGAACGTTGGTCAAATGAATATTGATTCTTGAAAAACTCCTCGATGATGCATCTGCAATTCTTCAAGTGGAGTACTATATGGAACAAATGGGGAACATACTGAGCAGAGATTTTGGGACAACATGTGACCAACGCTATTACGATGCGTTGTCTCTTATCGTCGAAACCATCAAGATCAAAGTTATTGTTGAGAGAAATAAAACCATAAACAAGATTGGCAGCATTTTCTGCTACATCGAAGGTGAGAACGCTGACACTGTAACAACGAACCATGCTAAATTTACCTAGTTCCGTTCCATAATCACGTTTTGTGCGGATCAATTCCTCACCAACATTTATGGCCATTTCGATCTTATCCGCCTCCTGGTTTTTCTCGGAGGGCCCTCCTCCGCTGTTCCGGATGAATTCACCTAGCTGAGCCAGGTACACAGGACGAGGTATCTTCTTTTGGCCAACACGAAGGGTGGGATCTTTCTCGATCTCCTGCAGCTCCGACGGTGTAGGCGAAGGACAGCGTGAGGACGATGTTGAGGCATAACCAGTCAGAGAGTCATCTGAATCGTACTCGGCAATGCTGTGCGCTGGGATGCTAGTTTCTGCAATGGATTCTTGACGAGTAGTTGTCATCGACGATGCCTCTGTAGTCAGATTATGACCCTGTTGATCGTCATTTCCCTGAACAGTGTCATCCTCGTGCGAAGGCTCGAAATCTATATCTTGCTGGGTGCAGAGTTGCCTGAGACGCCTAGCCCAAATCTTCCCATCATCATCTCCTTCCCAATCGCCGAAGTCCAGGTTTTTGCCGACCCTGCTGGCCACCACTTCTGCAACCAACATACCACATCGGCGTACGCTTGGGTCGGAGTGACCGATGTACGCGCCAACTGCAGAAACTAAAGAAGGGGAGAGTGCAACTGATGTCACTTCGTTTGAAGATGGTGGGAAATGGGTCACAACAAGCAGGAGCAACGTCGAAATATCTTGAAATACATTCTCAAGATAAACCACGTGTTGCATGTGTAAAGACTTACATTGATGTCGAGAAAGCAGGGAACGTCTGATGAATTCTGCAGCACTCCACACGTCAACGAGGCGAGAAAGAAAGGCTTCTTGTGCTAATTCGTGAAAGAAGTCAGCATTGTTGTGAGGGCACAGAAGATTGCAGAAACCACCTTGCGAAGCTTGTGTTCCGCTCGCTAGCCAGCATACGAAAACTCGAGCGTAATTTTCACCCCAATCCCGAGCCAAAATCATGGAGATCAAAGTATTCCAGAGGTCATCGTGAGGGTCGATATTGCCAACCACGTTGCGCAGTAGGACAGCCTCCCGACGGATGATGCTCCTGTCACGAGTAGATGTATCCAATGTCGATTCCAAAGTAAGCGATGAAAACAAGGATGTGAGGATAGCCTGCTGCGTCAGAACAGAAGGTAACGATGTTATTGTGCGATTCCAGAGTTTCTGGTACGACTTGCTCTCCTCGCCTTGGAGCCTACGTCGAAGGAGCGGCAATGTAGTGCGAAAAAATGAGGACTGCGAAGGGGATGGGTGAGCTGAACCTGGGAAGGCCCCGACATGCACAAGTTTTGAGAAAAGTTGAGCCACAAGTGGTAAATCCTCTGCAAACGAACATGTAAGCATTCAAGGGTCAAATACTTGGTGGGAAGATACTGGCCTGGAAAGCCATGCCTAGACAAAAGATAAATAAGAAGTTCAGTTCGTATACTTAGATTATTATAATAATCAGGTAGGTCGAGGTCGGCTGGAATGTCTTGCCCTCTGAAAGCGTTGGCTATCTTGGCGGGGACCGCAAAGGTATTCCGAAGACAGTCATCCCAGCTAACAGATCTCCTCGCTGGATCATGGATTGTACACACCGCATGAAAGAGCCTATCGATGGGGTATTCCTTGGCGAGTCTCAGTAATAAGTCCACACATCGTTGGTGTAGCGGAAGGGAAAGTATCGTCGAGTACGCGCATAGGGCCACCTCGCCAGCAGGAGCAGAAGCATTCGAGAATGCATCTGGACAGAAGTATTGCTGGGTCAGTGCAGAGCAACCCTCCTCCTCCAAAACGGTTTCCCATGTCGGAAGTATCGACTCCAGTAAAGCGCGTTGGATTGGTGGGAATACTTTGGCAATGTCAATCCTCACGTCTTCGCTGGGCAACGAGTTGAACCTTCTGAACTGTGGAGGCAACAAGTTCACTCTGGTGAGGGGTAAGCACAGGAGTGGGAGTAGTGTCTGATATTTGGCGATCCGGGTCTGAAGTTGTGAAGCGACGTCGTGGAGGGTTGCTGGCACTTGTGGACAAGTCGAAGACATGGCCGACTAAGCTAGGACAATTACAATACACAGTTGTGACTCGATCCGACAGCTGTAGGCACAACACAACAATCTAATGGGATTTCGTTCCGACCACTTTGAAGGCCCCGTTGGTCATCACTTGGACAATCTCCCCCGTCTGCACCCAGCCTTGGTCCTCAGTCTCCGTGTCATTTGCACCCCCGGATAACAGCGTCCCAACTGGCGGTCCGCGCACGAGGAGTTCCCCTCTGGGGTCATTGCCCCTGTTGACCGAAACATCGTCTACGTCAATAAGTTTGACTTCGACGTTCACGCTGGGAGCGCCGACGTGAGCTCGCTCACCCCCTGCTGAGGGGAGAGATTGGAGATCAAAGGCGTGCGTAGCAAACATGGGGCCGCTTGTCGATGCATGGATATGAGTATTGATCAATGGAACCGAGAGCGCAATCCGCGCGGGCGTTAATGCATCGTTCGGTAATGATGCTGAAAAACCACCGTTTGCCTCGGTATCTGTACTGAGGTAATGAGGAAACACTCACCCCCGCTGACAACGACAGCCTTCAGTGTGCTTGTCATACGTCCCATAACGTGTTCTCGGGCACTATCGAATATAGCACGGTCCCATAAGCTCTCCTTGCTTAAAAAGCCTTCAGCCAGCGCCGATATTTTGTGTCTCCACACGATTGGATAAATGAATGACGACTTCTTCGCACGGGAGAGTACCGCGGTCGATAGATCCTGCAAGTGGTGAGGATGAAGGAACAATACTGTAGGAGACGGTATGGGAAGCTTTGACGCAGAAAGTATGTCGTCGACGTTACGCGATAAACCAATGGACTCGATATTGGAGTTGTGATACATGCGGGTCGAGTCACACGTCGCGAAACATGCACACTCGTACAGCGCAGTGTATGCGACTGCTCGCCCGAACGGTGTGCTCAGAGAATGCCCAGAGACGATAGTGTCGAGAGTGGACAGGGCTATAGAGGGTGGAAACAATGCTCTGATGGCTGTGACACCGGACGTAAAATTCGAGTGAGTGAAGCGAACTCCCTGCAAACTTCCGGAAGATGTTTCGAAGAAAGCGAGGGTAAACGCATCATTGGGTCCTAGATGAGAGGTCTGTAGACTGCAGAGCTATCTCAAAGCGACCACTTACGGGCTGAAGGAGGGTCTGATGCATTGGCTGCCTGAGCACCATCGGTTTCGACTTGAGTCCAGTTCAGAATTTGGACTTCCCTTGCCGCCTTGGGCCGGACGTTGGTGTCCGTTTGCCCTACTACGATGATCTTGAGATCATATTCTCTTGCATCATAGATGAGTTCGAGGAGGTGGGGGAGAAAATCGGCGCCAACAATGATGGCAGAGGGGGGGTGGTCCTCTAGAACGCGTGAAAGAAGCTTGCGCGAACTCAAGGTGATAGAGACTATGGAATGTTTCGCGAGTGCGAGATCGGCGATGACAAACTCTGGGTGTAATCGCGTCAAGGCGACGAGGATAAGGACAGCAAACAAACAAACCAAGGCTATCGTTCAAAAGGAGTAGGACATTGGACTCTCCAGGGAGGATCCGGGAAATGCCCGCACCGAAGGCAGCAATGCGCTCGTTGAGCCTAACGTTGGTAATCTAGATGGGACAAGTGTGCGAGTGATCCTAATATGTGCGATCTGGTCACTCACTTTGGTCGACCAAAGTGTCCTCGGTGACTCGATTTGGGACTTGAGGCAGTCATTGACGAGGTCTACGTCCCTGTCGGGTCTGACTGGAAACTAGAGGATTACATGAAGCGACTGCTGGTAGGTCAATGGAAGTGGTGACTAGGGACGTACCCTGCCCATGAGCCCAGTGCCATAGTTTCTATAGATGGCGCTTTCTGTGGGGTGTCGCACACGGCCAACGTCGCTCTGCCGTCCCAAAAGGATGGGGTGTACGAGGGGTTGTGGTTTGTACAAGTTCTGGAGAAGAAATACGGATACGCCGACGAACCCCAGGAGCACCGTCAAGTCGTCGGTGACGAGGTAGTCAGAAAACGACATGTTTTCGTCTGAAGTTTACTGTGGCTGAATGAACCGAGAAGTAACTGCGGTCATTGCCGGTGTCAAGACTTGGCTGATGACGTGTACGCTCACAGTCGCCGCACAGACCAGTTGTCACGACATGTATCGCAACTACTAGCGACTCGTGGCCTGATGAGGGCCCGTGCACGATGTCTCCTACCTAACCTCTCATGGTCGTTCCGGTTACAAAAAAAAAAAAAAACATCCAAGGTCGCATCTCACTCGTCGTCAGAGATGCTCTGCCAAGCATCACGACAACTCCAGGCGCACAGTTGGCGACGACCACTACTATACTATACAAAGTTGCTAGTGGGGGTGTTTGTGCGCGGCGAGATGGCCAAATCGGGTTGATAAGGAATGAAATGATCGGGGAGGTGTGTTTGATTACGTGATACAATTACGCGACATACGTACGCAGCAACTGTTTTTGAATTTTTGATGGATTCATGTAATTTGGGATGTCACGTCGTCCCGCTCGTTGCCCTCCTCCCTTTGTCTTCCACCACCACCACCATCCCCACCATCTCCTGCCCTTCTCTTACACTGCCCCTTATAATCCCGTACAAGCCTTATAGCTCTCCTACCTTCGTTGGTCGGACATTACAATCACCCCCCTGCCGATACTAATGACAAGCCAGTCCCCTTGACACATATCTTCTCCCCAAATGCATCACCACAATTCCACCTCTTCTCAGCACAACTATGGCACCCGCATCCGCAAAAATTCCATCCTCAAACCCAGTGCACGTTTGAGACAGTCTCCCCCTTCCCCCCATCTCCCACCACGCAGGATCAAGCCTATCCCTGTCCTGGCTCCCCACCAGCCTATCCCTCTTGCACAGAATCATTGCTCTCCCGTCTTTCCCATCCCCGGTGTCATGCTTCACCCAGAGGATGCATCCAACAAGGTATTCCATGCCATCGGTCGGTCCTTCCTCTCAGTTGTGCGTCCCTGTCCCCCCTATCTACCACTCATGGTACATCACACGTGTTTTCACTCACGTTGATACCCTGTAGGAAAATCGCGCCATGACGATCAAGGATCTCGCGGAAATGACCCTCAAATATGGTCTCATGTGCCAAAAGTGCGTACCCCCTTCTATCCCCCACCCTCTCACCCTTCTCCCCCTCAAAAGTTGACATTCATGTCTGCTTTACATCCGTTGCATTGCATGTATTTCATGTCGCTCATCGGCGTTCTTTCCTCCCGCTAGCGTTTCCGCTGCGTCTCAAGCTATAACCACCTATATTCGCAATCATATGGCACGATGCGAGGCACAACAGGATCATCCCCTCCTTCTTCGGCATATTTTATCTGGAACTCTTGCCGATGACGACCTCGTACCTGCACTATACAGTAGGATAGGTGGGGCAGCAAATCCGATAAAGTCCAGTCTAAACCATCTCGGGCTCAGCGACAAGAACGTCGCCAATGTTGCCCAAAGTCTACTAGAAGGAGAACGGCTAACGAACTTCCGACGGGGCACGATGGTGTGGTACCTTTCCAAGGCGGCAGGTGTCTCGTGTCCGTTTGCACGTGCCGGAATTCGTCTCTGCGAATACGGCAAGGAAGGAAGGAAAAACACGGAAAAACACGGAGATGGGTTACAAACAGGGCCGAAGATGCATGCAAGCTGTGACGGGGCGCAGTGTGGGGAGAAGAGAAAGAGACTGAGGAGGGGCTGTCGGGATTCTGATGGGTCTCGAGAACGTTCGAGCGTTGAACGGGATAGCGAGAGTCCGGTCATCGACAGCGCATATGGTGAGCTAGGTGCCAATTCCAGCGACGACGAGCGGCCTCCTAAGGTGAAGCTCACACTTCGACTTCGTCCATCTCTGCCCCGCACGCCGACATTGGCTGCCGGATCTCGGTCAAGAGAGGTCATCGACCTGTCAAATGAAATAACTAGTTCTTCGTCTGAAGACGACGATGCCAGCGTCGATGATGGCAATGACGCTGACTTGTGTCCAAACCCGCCCGAGTTGCCGTGGAGTCTTCCGCCGTATCCGCGCAGGTCCATCTCCGTGCCGCGCTACACGCCCACTTGCGATGAGCGGCCTCACTCGCCATCATTCGCAGCTCAACACTGTGCGGTAACGGACGAAAGGAGGCGTTCTCCATCCGTTCCCTGCAGCGCGTCCCCCCCTCCTGACTCGGACCACGACGATTTCGACCTCGACCTCGACTCGGACGTCGATTGGGGTTCCTCTTCGTTCTCCATCCCCTCGCCAGCACCAGCTCTTCGAGTCAAGGTTGAGACTACCGATGACTTTCAGCCGTTCAAGCCCGAGCCCGCTGACATCCGTGATATGCTAGATGCTTGGGAAGACCTTGATTGCGCACCAACATCCACCGTCTCGTCAGCCACCGTCAAGCTACCGACCACGGACGACTTCAATTTTGACGCACTGGAACTTTGGGAATGGGAATTTGAGAGTGGCTGGACCGGTACCCCAGAAGATCACCAGGATTTGCCCGTTGTAAAAATGGAACTAGACGAGCATGAATGTCTCGCTTCTTTGCAAGCGTTCGCACCGGGCTTTCCAGTCTCGCCATACTCTCCATCCACATCCACATCTCATCGCTCACTGTCTTCACCTTGCTCTGATTCTGGCGCGGGTTCTCCCACTTTCCAGTCTCCCCTTTCACCTTCGCCGTCCTCGTTTCCGATCGAAGTTGATAGGGGGGGCTGCGCACTGACTTGGCAAGATGCTGAACTGCTTGGCCCGGACAGTGTGCATCCACATGAGTTTGAGGACGGGTGGGCTAGTGGGGCGAGAATACATGTAGATTGTAACTTGCTCCCACAACGTGCGGAAGCCGTCTCTTCGCTGTCCGTTGAACCTGAACAAGGCAAGGTAGATGACACGTGCACGGTGGTCAAAGAGACAGGAACATGTCACGAATCAACGCTCTCCCCATCGCACTCATCCCTTGTTGTCGCGGGTTCAGACGCTATTGTTGTCCGCACGTGTCGCCCGTGCTCCCCTGATGTTTGTGCAACCCAAATTGGAGGTAGGTGTTGTGTATCCCAGGGTTTTGCGACGGAAATATTGATGTTTGTTCGTAGGCATTTCTGTGTACCAAACCATACTCGGTTCGACCCTTCTATTGAGACGCATTGACACAGATTTTGTGAATCTCAGTACGATTCTATCCCACCTCTCACTGTCCCCTCCGTCCCCTCTTCCCGATTCCTGTGTTAACGTATCCCATCCTTCCTTGTCTATTGATGGAATATGGGCCCCTCTCAGCGTCGCTCGCTTGTACTCTAGTGATTTGCCGGAGGAAGTAGAGAGTATTTTTCTCTCTAACAATCTTGTCATGCGCTTTCCGACCGCTCTACAGGATTTTCACCAAAAGAGCGCATCGGGGAGGTCACTGAACCAGTTTGGGCCAAACTTCAATGCCTCCCTCTGTTCGCCTGGAGCTGGACATCCATTGGATATGTCCCAACGCGACGATGGAAGGTCTGCGAAAGAAGAGGTATGGGAAGGTTCTATCGAGACTGTTCTTGAAGAATCGTTGTTGGCCATCCCACCGTCGGTTAATCTCGCACTAGCCGCTCTGCACCCGCCGATGTCGACCGCGGAGGTCACTCCTTCGCCGGAAATACCACTCAGTCCCACAGAGGAAGAGATGTTCCGTACATTGTGCGTCCACCCCGACTGGGAAACGGAGGAGGGGGGGATGGCCGGCACTAGGGGGAAAGCTGACACTACACCCATACTACATGGTCCCCCAAGAGAGAGACCATTGCGGCGGTCGAGACGGGTTGCAAATGCAGTCGCTGCACGGTCTCGTGTTGTCCCACCGAGGACAAAAGGTCCTCGACACTCTTGACTCTCAACGACCAGTTGAGGCTTCATCTTGAGATCTCTTTCGTCATCGTTTCGTTCTGTTGCTTTCTCGACACAGTTCACGCATTTTTCGACGTCACGTTTGTATACCTTCATTATTCTATGATCCCCACTCGGCTTTGCGCAGTGCATTCCCGTCGTTTTCTTCAAGGGCTCTGGCCAGCTCGCCCGAGCGCATGTAATGTCCTTTTGTACACACCATGTACGTACGGTACATGCTCGCATAATACAAGATGCATTCTAGAAGAGTGATGGTGGCGAACTTTGTTTCAGCACGGGTTCGTGGACAGCCGGTTGTTTTCTTGGGAAAGGCCTCGGAAGTCAAGCAAGGTCGCTAGCGGAGTGTGAAAAGGTCGCTTGGGATTTCTTGTTCCCAACCACGAAATTTCTACCATCTTACTAGTACTCGCATATTTCTCTGGTCCAAGTACGCCAGGTCTTTTAAAGTACTGCTCGGTGGACTTTCTCCATCACATATCCCTTGCTTTCACTAGCCCTCTTTTTCTCTAGTTCATTCCCGGCCAAGCGCAAGCTAATTCCACCGACACGTCTCCGCCATCGTCTTTCAGCAACGCAGACACGACACTCTAAAATCCACATCTGGCCCTCAGCTTGGGTTTCGCTTTATTCCACCCCTTGCACGAAAAATCAGACGGGCATCCGTTAATTCTCCATCCACAACCCAACGGTAATCTCTAATTGCAAACGAAAATAAGCCCTATAATGTCTTTATCTGCCTCCGACAACAATGGCTCCTATTCAAGAGCTTCCTCAGGCAAAACGCCCCCCCCGGCACCTTCTGCAGCCTTTGCCAAGAGGTGGGTGACCTTCTTCGGTCTTCTCGTCATCGTTAATGATGACACCGCAGGGCGCGGGAGATCCAAGCGGAAGAACGCCTAGGAAGATACAGGCCACCTGCGCTGCGTGCCCTTGCGCCCTCTGGGTCTCCACCGGACGATTTGACGTCCAATATTCCATCCCAAGGCGATAGTGACATTTCCCCTGCATCGGCCTATCCTCCCGGTTTTCGGAGGGCCAGGGCTGGTACCCTCCCTTCTGATGTCCATCTTGCGGCCCAGAGATTTGCTGCTGCTTCCAATACCCTGAGCAGCACGACACCTTCTACCGAGTCTTTTGCGGAACAAACACAGCAGCGACAAAATGCCAACACTCCTCCTAGCCTTGTCGTACCTCCTCGTCCTGGGCTTCGTCACTCGGCCACCTCTGTTACTCCTGCCACTACAAACAGTCCGCCCGTTTGTGTTGCTGAACGTCACAGTCGTCTCAGGTCTGGCTCACTGACCTTACCATCTTCTGGCTTAACGAACCCATTTGGACCCTCTATCTTCTCGTCCTCTTGGTTATCTTCCACAAATGGCTCTGGTTCATCGTTTCCTGTTCTGGACGAGTTGCGTTCCGTGACTTCTGCAGATTCAGCTGATGACTTTGACGTCCACACTCTTGATTACCTTGGCTTGGATGACAGCCATCGTCCACCGCCGGCGGCCACAATCTCCGAATTACGTACACAGGCCCAAGCGGCGATTGCGGGAAACCTGGCAAACCCACCTCGCTTGCGTGCAAGTACAGTATCTAACCCGTATCGTACACGTTCTTCTGGCCCTACCTCATTGTTGGCTACGCCAAGCGGCGAAGACGACGACGAATTCTTTGAAAATTACGACACTCAGCAACTGTATGAACGCCAGCGTCTCAGCTCATATGACGGATCCATTTCTGACGCAAGCCTTTTGCATTCGTCTTACGTTGCTAAAGGATTCAAGCAAACCGATCACCTTTCTCCTGGTATGTTGGCTTCACGGCCGCGTGCCATATCCGTCGGGACTCTCGACGACCCCATCCGCTCTATCCAACGCCGAGTTACGACGAGCGAGGTTCAGACCCCGTACTTAAACGAACTTAACCCAGCTACCGGCAGTCTTGCCAGCCCTGCCAGTATTCTCAAGACGGATGCCAAGCTAATGCCTCGCAACACGTCTTCCCCTGCAGTCCATTTCCCCAATGGAGAGGTTAGCCGTGCGTCGGCTTACCTCGTTGCCCCTAACTCCCAAGGAAGGGCAGTCTCACCGAAATCCGAGCCCAATCATAACTCACAGATTCAGACACCTACCCGATCACTCTGGATTGGTAATCTTGACAGTGCTGTGACCAGCGAGCAGCTCATCCATGTGTTTGCCCCATACGGTGCCATCGAGAGTTTGAGGTTGTTGCCCGAGAAGGTCCGTTCAAGCTTTTTTTTTTCAGAATAATACTCACCGCTGGGATTAGGAGTGTGGTTTTGTCAATTTTGTTGATCAAGCGGATGCTATTCGTGCAAAAGATGATGTTTTGAACCGTCTTGGAGGAAACATTGGCATGCCTAATGGACAGACAGTGCGAATCGGTTTTGGAAAGGCCGACAGTGCTCCGGTTGCACCTGCGAAGGGTACTACTATCACGAATTCTGGTGCAACCTCACCCAACAGCATGGGTAAGAGTGCTAGCCCTGGCCTAGGAGGCTTGGATGCTCAGCTGCAGTCCACTCCTACCCGCGCGTTGTGGATTGGCTCCATCCCCAGTACCACGACCCCCGCTACAATTCTAAATGTCTTTAGTCCCTACGGACCTATCGAGTCCGCCCGTGTCTTGACACACAAGAATTGTGGATTCAGTTAGTTATCTCTTTCCTGTGGAATGTCAAATATCTCATTGACATTTTTGTAGTCAACTTTGAGCGGCTCGACGATGCTGTGCGCGCGAGGAAGGCATTGAATGGTCGTGATGTACTGGGTAGTGATGTTGGGGCTATCCGCATCGGATTTGCCAAGGTGCCCGTTAAGAATGGCCCAGAAGGCAATGGCGCACAAGACGACAGCCCCAGCGTCGCCGTACAAGGTATTGGTGATTTGAGCGTCGGTGCAACTATCCACGCTTTGCGGAGCGTCAAAGGTGCTTCAACGATCCCCGCTGACCAACAGGTTCTTGGAGGAACGGTTGAAAACTACCGTTCAAACTTACTTCTCAGCATGATCGGTTCGGGTATGCACAACATATCCTACGCTTCTGATGGACTTTCCAAATCTGCTGGGTGGACCCCCTGTGTGACAGAACAACAAATGATCATGCGAGAACTCGCCAAGGGGAGTATCGATGCAGAGGCGGATATACAGGCTCTTTCTGGTCAGTTATCTTGGTGTCGTATGCAACACCCTTCTCACCTTCGATTAGAATTCCGGCCTCCTACGATGTACTACACCACGATACCGCTCGTCTCTGAGAGACCGAACAACAGGCGGTGGGATGCTTCTAAACTTCGTGAACTCCGCAAGCGACTCGATTCTGGTACGATGTCTGTCGAAGAAACCGACCAGGTCGCAGGGGATTTCCTTGATGGGGAGATTGTTGACTTGGCTTCTGACTGGCTTGGAAACACGGTTGGTATTCACCAATATTGGACGGCTCCGTGTAGTTTCTCTGAACGAGACACACAGGTGGTTCAAAAGCTGTTTGAGAGGTGCTCTGCAGGCCCAAGGTTTGCAATGCTAGAACGAATCACACCTCATTTGGCCATGATCGGAATCCACAAGAATGGAACATGGGCTGCACAGAAGATAATAGAATGCGTGCAGACACCCGAGGAAGTTGCACTTATTGTACAAAACTTGAGGGCTTATGCACCCCCTCTGCTACTTGATCAGTTCGGGAATTATGTCGTGCAGTATGTCATCTGTCGGCGTCCTGTCTCCATCCCTGATCGATTTATCAGATGCTGCCTACGCTTCGGTGCGCCTGCAAACGACTTCATCTTCGACGCTATGGTCGATCGCATGTGGGAAATTGCGCAAGGCCGGTTTGGAGCAAGAAGCATGAAGGCATGTCTTGAGAGCCCTCACATCAGCATCAGTCAGCAGCGGCGCATTGCCACCGCTGTGATTCTCAACTCGATTCCCCTTGCCACCAATCCAAACGGCGCGTTGTTGTTAACGTGGTTGTTGGACACGTCTTCGTTCCCATCGCGATACAGTTTGCTTGCGCCGCGGTTTACTCCTCACCTTTCACACCTCTGCACGCACAAGCTAGCATCGCTCACAGTCCTTCGAATTGTTAACCAGAAGATCGAGCCAGAAGCATCGCGTCAAATCGTGCAGGCATTGTTTTCCTCGCCTGGGGATCACGTGTTGACAGATGTTTTGGGCGACCAAGTAAACGGTGTTGCCGTCGTACACAAAATCTTGACGAGTCCTTTCCTTGACCCTGTCGACAAACCGAACTTCGTTGAAGCAACGAAGCGCGTGTTGATCGAATTAAAAGTTATCGCTACCCAAGCATATCGTCGTCTCATCGAGGAAGTTGGATTACCCATTCCTAATTATCAACCAACATACACTAGCAACGGTCCGCCTGGTAAAAAAGGGCAGTCCCACAACTCTTTTGGTGTTCCTGGCCTCCCCTCTGGATATCCGTCTAACGACCAGGGTTTGGCCTCCATGATGGCTGCATTGCAGATGGGTGGTCAGAACCCGCAGTCTGGCCCACCTCAATTGCACATTGATCCCACATTTGGTCAGAGCAATACCCCTGCCCGTCCTCGCAATTCGAACCCCCCTTCGGCGTTCTCCCCGTCCTCAGACCCATTCAATCCATTTGCTCTACGTTCGCCGGAGATGAACAGTCCTCGCGCGACCGTTCGTCGTAGTGGCACGCTACCTACTACAACGTCTATGACACAGACTCCCGTTTCCACCATTCCTTTTGGTCATCAGTCCGCCGGTGTTGCGCAGCCCAGCGGTGTTCTTGGAATGGGGCAAGCTGCATACAGTGGCCAGACTGTTCCCCAGGTCTATCCGCCGTACGCTATGTATCAAGTATACCAACAGACGCCGCCAACGAACATGGGTACTTTCAATTGAAAAGAAATCTCCGTGACGAAATCCTTTCATGACATTACACTGTTTCCACATCAAATGAAGTTATTCCTTCCGTTGTCTATCTATATTCCTTCTGCCTACCATAGTCCAGATCGATGCCAAATACTTTGACTTCCATTCTTTTGATTGATACCTCTCTCCCTGATGATGCCTCACACTCCTTTTTGGCATAAAACTGGACAGGATCTTGGCCACGGCGGGAATGTTGCTATCTTCATTTTCTATTCTTCACTCTAGGTCGATTTTTGCGATCGTGTACAAGTACCTAGCGCGGATGGCTGTAAAACATGGCCGTAAGATATAGACAAATAGTAAAATGCTTTAGACTGCAAATGGCCTTTTGAATATAATCCGGAGTAGAACTTGTCTCACCAAGTCATGGGGAGTGTATCTTCCAAGGCAGCCCGCAAACTACCGAAGGAAAAACCCTCTTGGACAAGCTCGCCAGTTCAAGCTACCACAGAGCAGGCGCATCCACCGTTACGGACTGAAAGACCGTTGGCCTTTGAGAATAAAAATGAGGGTGAGCATCACTTTGTTCATTATCCCCCGAATGGAGTTGAATATGCATTTGGCAGCAATCGAGAGCGACGCCAAGGACCCACACTTTATGGAAAAACTGGGTCAACTGGGCCAGGTGCGAGTTGACCATCACATGCAGACAGTCCGCGCCGTAAGCCTGCTTGATTCACTTGAGAGCTTCACTCGACTGGCGGGATGTTTTGGCAGGCGAGCGACATACAGAATATGTATCGCTCCAGAATGCGGTCAGAGGCAGAAGCCTCGAGGCTGCAGTCCACAGAAAACCGTCTGTTGGCTTCTTCTCTGACAGAGCTACTCGAGGCAAGAAAGTCCACCACGAACAGTGCTGAACTAGAGACGCTCGCGAAACGGTATCGCATCGATGTTGCAAAACTTGAGCAACTGGGTCAGGTCGTGAATACACCGAGCATTGACGAGACCACAGTCGTCCGGACCACGGATAAACATGGAGAAGAGTCTCTGACGATGATGGTAAGTCTGCTCTCTCAGACTGGTACGCTGACGCTTGGCTCAGTAGTACACAATCAGGCTCGATGGGTCGATCCTGTGCTTTCCCATGTATAATAAAATAATTAAGAACTGTAGGTACACACATGATGCATGATGGATATGCGAGGAGACATGAAGAATGATGACACTAGAAATATACACGTAGAGCATTGCCTTGCATCGACTCTGTCGGACAATACGGACATTTGACCCGTCTACAAATGCCCCTGCGTCAATCACGGAGGTAGCAGAAATGAAAAACGGTAGACGGACCCATTAACTTTGCTAAGTTTCTGCAAACTGTCCTTGGTGATGACATGGCCACAAGTCATCATCATTGGTGGATTCTGCTCTGTAGACTGGTCCTTGGAGACGGGACATGCGAAGATGGAATGATAGCGATTTTCTGGAGGAAGGGGTATCTCAATCTGTGAGGACAACACGCATCAGTAATCAAAAGGTCATATCCGTATAAGTAACAGACGGGGAGTTCGTCGCTTTGACTCCACTCGCTCTTCTTCTCCTTCATCACGTTCCGCGCCTTTTCAATCCTTGCCAGTGCGCCTCCACCACCAATATCACCAACGACTCGAAGGGGCACTTGTCGGCTCATTCCCAAACTCGCGCAGTACTCTTTCGCAAAGAGGGGCTCGAGGTCAGTATGAAGTGAAGGCGAGGCAAGATCTGCGTATGGGGAACACTCTAGCTTCTTCTTGGGAAGGTAAGCCAGACATGCCATGAGGCGCTTGAATTCGGGTGCATGTTCAGGATAGAAGCCCCGCAAAGCCGCATTTGCGTACGATATCGCTGGAATCGGATTGGATGGATCAGAGGAGAGAAGTAATCGAACGTATTGAGAGCGATGGAGGCTGAATTCTAACGGAGAAGATCGAGAACGAAGGAACGATCTGTTCTTCCTAGACCATCTGACGGTACTCTTTAGCTCGGAAGTGAAACAGTAACCTTGCTCATAAAGTGCTCACTCGAGCGCAGGGCCGACATCCTGTCTTCGGAGCGCTGTGATGATGCGGTGAAGCTCCACGAACTGGCTACGCAGTTCAGAAGTGATTTCGATGTCGGACTCCTAGGTATGCTTGTTGGCGAGCATATGAGTAAAGGAGTATAGTTGACGTACTCGGATAAAAGTCTCTGCTGTGGAGAATTGGCCAGTACGTAGGAGGTGCAAGGCGATTGTTCGATCGAGCGCTTCCTTGGCGGTATGGGATGTAAAGAGAGGATTGTAAGTGGGCAAGGGCTGCGTGAATTTCTATGCAAGGGATAAGCATGAGATCGCACTGTGCAGTTGAACGCAACAAAGACAGACCTTGTCCAAAGCCTTGCCGAGTCTCGCAATCGCGTTGTAAACCTCCTTTTGTTTCTCGTCGATCTCCTTCTTCTTCGCGTCCACCGTCTGTGACAGTAATGCAAAGGTGTCTTGAGTAACGGTGCCGGCCGCAATTCTGCTCTTGACTTCATACAAGGACTGGAGCAGAGAATCCAGCGAGCTCTCCACGGATGGGGCTTTTCCCCTTGTCGAGCTCTCCGTCGATGTCTTGAGCTTTTCCAGCTCTTTGATAGGACCGTCCATGATGAATGACCGGTGTGAGATGCGTCAGTAGTAGCCGATAGTTCACGCCTTGTCACGTCACATTGATCTTAATGCCTCGATTTCTGACCGGCGACGAGCTGGGCAGCATAAAATCTGCCTCGTACGACCCAGCGAACGGTCTACTGTTGAAGACCCTGTACGACGGCACTTCAACAGGTCGTACGCGAGGGATACATAAACTAGCCATCGGTGGGGGCGATCTCACTCTGGTGCGTGTCTCACTAGCACCGACAAACCGAACGCGACAAAATAATGCTCAAAGGAAGCTGGCTTCAGCGCACGCAGGTGGAACCATTTGTCTCGCTTCACTGACTAGCGAGGATGCCTTGGAACAACGTCATGAATGGAAGGAGACAAGGTTTAAAACGGGCCACCCTTTCGTCGGTCTCGCGCTGGCCCAGAGGTGAGTGGTAAAACAATGGTCTAGAGAGTATTGTTCAATGGTAACAACTTTGAAGTACTGTATACTCGTGTGTCTCCAACGGTGCACTTCGACGGACTTGCACAACTGACGAGGGAGGTCTGACGCATTCCCTTGGCGCGCTTCCGTCCCGCCTCATGGACTGGCGGCTGTGTCCCAGCCAAGAAACCTTTGTTTATGGTGGTGACGGAATCGAAGTCTCCATCTGGGATACCAAACGTGCTTTCGAGTCTCGACCGGACGACTTGGCAACTTCGCCAAGCAACAAGAAACGAAAAAGAACCGAGAATCTGTTTCCCGGAGAAGTCTGGCGTGCCAAGAATGTGGCGAACGACTACCTGGGTCTACGTCAACCCGTGCATAATACTTGTCTCACGTATATATCATCATCCGGTCAACCGCAAATCCTCGCCGGTACCCGGTTCGGCAATCTTCGTAGGTACGACGCACGTTCCGGGAGGCGACCTGCTAGCGACTTCAAGGGTGTCGCCAAGGTGGGCGGTGTTAAGTCGGTCGAAAAGGGATTGTCAGAACAGTGAGTAAAAGGAAATAAAATATCACCCTCCGTCCCTTCATCCCACCTTTCAGCGAAGTATTTGTATCAGATCAAGGGACGAACCTGCTTGCACTTGATCTACGCAGTGGGAGGATTACTTATGGATACAAAGGCATGTTGGCAGCATCGCAGGGTGGCTTTTGTTGATCCCACCATGTCACTAGGGATATCTGGCGCTGTGAATTCTTTGGCTGTAGCGCCGTCATTCCTTGCATCCGTGTCTCTAGATCGCTTTACGCGCATTCATAGCACGCTCCCACCTCCCGCCGAGGTGGGAAAGCAACAAGAAGAGAAGGGTACCGTGCTTGATAAAGTATACATGACCACAGTTCCCACTGTTGTTATTTGGGATCACAGTGCTGCGAACCATTCGGATACAGCTGCCAAAGAGGATGAAGGGGATATTTGGAGACAGATTAAGCACGTAGGGGAGAGCAACTTTGAGTGCTAGTGGGCTACATTGTGTTCAGTTCCATACAAAAGAATGCGATTTCTCAAGGCCGTCTTAGGGACGTCACGCCAAAAGATTCATTTCGCACCATGCCCTATCTTGCTCTGCCACGTGTGGGCATTCTCAAAACCATTCCTGCCAGTTTGATCTAGTTGCATGTGTCAGGAAAGATCCAGAAGGTATAGAGGGCTAACGGGATATTTACAGTCTATCAACGTTTTCTGTATCTCTTCATGCGTCGTCATTACAAATGGGCCATATTGGAAAACGGTTTGATCGAGAGGTTCACCCGCAGCCTGACGCACGTTCATTGCCGAAAAAACTAGATCCAAGCTCGAAGAACATACCAAGACGAATTCCGTGTCATCTTTGGTTGCCATGATGCTTGCTCCGGTCTCTCTGTTTCCGTTGGACAGGACAAGGGTATGGAAGCGGTCATTGACAGAACCATCATCTCCGATGGAGATAGCTCCTTTCCAGACTGAGGATGCAATGTCAGCGTTTCACCGCATTGGAACGGTAACGGGCTTACGATAGACAAATGAAGTCCAACCGGAGGCTAAGAAAGTTAAATTCGGTCGTGCACTCATCTAAAGGGGGATGGCATCTCACGAATATCCTGAAATATTTGGTCTCCCGACTGTTTCATTGTCACATGGAAGTACCAGCACCCGCCAAGTGGTCGGACGGGAGATTCGATGCCATGACTTTTCCCGCTTATCACTCTGATGCTTATGGACCCATTGGGGCCATTGGGGTATGCGACTGGGATGCTATTTCACATGAGGAAGATACGGGAGGAGGATAGGATCGATAAACGGACGATGCAGGACCGAGTTCTTGATAAGAAGGTTCCTGCGAGGCCGATCAGTGAAGCGAAAGAAATGCGACGCCTTTCCATAACTGAACACTTACGACCATTTTGAACTGAATATGATATTTTAAAGAGTACGGCATGAGTGAAACTTCCAACCAGTACGTGATCATACCTGCTTGGGCAAATCAATCCAGAGTTGGAGTCCCCTTGGCTCGGGAACGCCCGGGGCGTGTACCGGCATTTCGGCGTGGATGATGCCCTTGCCCTATAGGCGGATGGGTATGGACGGCAGAAGGCAATGGGGGATAACACACAGCACACATCCATTGAACGCCACCTGTTTCGATCATTCCAGCATGACCTGCGGAGTCCTCGTGGCGGCTTGACCTTGAAGAAACTTGAATGTAAGGGGGTATGTGATCATGAGGTGGACTTGCCCTTCGAGCATGTACGTTACGGTTGCTTGGCCCCGATGAGGGTGATCGGGGAAACCCTGGCGAGCGCGCGAGTGAGTGAATGGATGCTAAAAGGGGGGTGTTGCTCACGGCGCCTTTAGAGACATGAAAGTGGTCCAGCATCAAGAAAGGGGTCAGGTTGCGAAGGTTCGTCGTTCCGATGGAACGCCTAACGCGTGCGCCCGCGCCCTGCAAGAGCGGTGAGGAGACGGAGATGAGAGTGGGATTGACAAACTTCTTCCGTCTCGATAGCGAGCACTTTTTTGATCACTGTGCGAGACACGGCCATTCGAAGCATTCAAAGGGCTACGGTGCGCTTTTATCAGCGCACGGCCGGGAAAGCGTAGCCGTTCCCGGCTTGGATCACAGCCACAGCGGAGTACAATCGGAGTTAATATCGGCATCGAACGTGCGAGCCCGAAAACGTTTATCTCAAAAATATATGACGAGACGCCCGCCCTCCACAGCGCCAATCAAAAGGTATATATATCCCCTCCCCCTCCCATTCTCCCCTGCTCTCCTCCCTCCCGTTTGATCATGGATCGCTTCCTCGCTCCCCATACCTCAGAGGCCATCGCACATTCCCATCTCACGTACGTCTCTTTCCACTCCCCCTTTGCCTACCTCACCTTCTCCCAGCGAAAACTGGTTCACCTGGGATCAGGACCATCCCTCCTTCAACGAGACCCTTGTTGCTGGATGCGCGTCTTACCAGGCGTTCAATCGCTACCTCTCTGGCTCTGACCTGTTCATAATCCCGCGTTCACGCAGCGAGCTCGAGAGCGTCTTGTTCGTAACCTCTTTTTCGGTGGCATGACTCTCACTGACGTGGAACCCCATCAGGCGGAGGTACGCTTATGATAGTATCCACAATGCAATCGCCATCTCTCGTCAACCCCTTCAGCGCGGCGGTTACAGCAGAGTGAGTCGCATTGCGTGCAGTCCCCCTCCTCTCTTGACCACTTCTTCTAGACTTGTATGCTGGCCGAAAAATCCATACGTGATGTCCTCAATACCAACGACAATGCCGAGGTACTCCTCGCTCTCCATATTGCCAGTCGCCAACCACAGCCAACCACGTCGGACAGGCCTTTAGTCACAAGTACAACCATTAGAACATGACCCCGGCGCGATATTTTACCAGCGTTGATAATCTCCCTGTCACCCAGCAATTGCATCTGTATTACAAGCCTTGCAACTTCTAGTCATTACACCCTTTGTACTACCCTCTACTATTACATAACTTATTGTCATGACTCGGTCACCTATGCAGGAATAGTCTCTCGGCGGTACCGTATCTCGTGAGACACCCACACTGTGCTTTGAAAGCACTGAATCGGCGTGAGTCTGGCAGTGCCCCGCACTGGTGGGAGACATCTTCATTGACCGTGCCCGCGACTCAGTCCACGGCATCATCCCTTGAAAGATTCGCTCAAAGTCCAGTTCACTTTTCCTTCCAGGCGAGGCCGCGTAATCCGCGGTTAACGACACTCGGGATAATCGCGTTAACAGCCTCACTGAATAAGCTGATATTGATCAACGCGATACGAATGCAGTGTGCGGTCCATCTGCGACTGCGGCGGGCTCGGACGAACAATCTCATCGCGAGGAGTCGTCGCCACGCTAGTCTGGGAACTGTTGACAGCCAAGAGTGCCTTGGAATAACATCGAATGAACGAACGTTCGTTTGATGCCACGGGGGTCATTCTTCTTTGGGTCTCTCCCACCGTAACACCTGCGAGTTCCGTCCCGATGTTTACAGAACAACACGCTCTGGAAAAGTCGCTGATGATCGCTGTGAACATGTGACAGGAGATAATCAACATTAATTAACCATAGAGTCGCCGATATTGAATTTCAATTGTTTCCCTACGATGGGTACGCCGAGCTGCAGGTTAACAAGTAAAACTAAATTGGGCCGTCCTTTCGCATGAAATCCCTCGCTCTAGGTGATGTTTACAACTCACGGATCGATTCATCGAAGTGTCCAGTCAAAGCTAACCTCGAGCAGTACTGGTCGTGTTCAATACCACATGACCATTATTGATGTTGTTGACCGGGGATGGAGCAAGATATGACAAGAGGTAATTCCAGCCGACAGCAAAGCCAAACGCAGGATCTACAAGCGTGTCGAACATTCCGCAAAACATTTCTTATGGCTGACATCCCCGCGGACAGTGCTGTCCCAGACCCAATGATAAACCCCGTTGTGATGGTCACCTGGTCTGACAAGTGACGCACGGCAGTCATCGATACGTGGCAACCCTCGTGCCACCGATCGAGTGTTTCTGCGTTTCACATGTTGGTTCGCGCGATCCTCATCTCCGGCAGGATGGCCATTGGTTTGTCAGGATGCTGAACATATTTTCCTGACAGTATGGATCTCGTCCGTCATCTATTGAACGAGACCTCGTGGTCACGTATAAACACCGCGTTTTTTGCGGGCTTAATGTGAACTGACAAAGGAGCCGGATGATTAATGTGTGTAAGATATCACCGCAGGCGCACCAACCGAACGTAACTGGGCCCGAGGGAGTAAAATCGAAATAGAACATGAGAAAAGGTTGTCAAATCAGGGACACTACCACGGAGACATGTTATAGCTTATGTCTGATTTCCTTGCGTGAAATCATCTCAAAACGTTTCGTGGGTATTCCACTGACAAATCTTTCTGCTTGTGCATAGCTTTCCCTGAGATTGACAGCATCGGGGTTGTTCTTCTCTGACAGCCCGGCTCTAAGGAGGGCTTTGATAATGAGGATGGATGAATGATCCAGACCGTCCAGCGCATCAAGTAGGTGTTCTCGAACTGCCGCATGGAATGATTCCGTGGACTGAGAAGGGAATATTTTACTATTAAAAGATATCAATGGTGAACAGTCAGGGCGAACAATGTAAAAACACACTTGACAAAACCACATTCAAGTAACTCTTGAGCGTTCTTTTTGTTGTTGAACATGAGCACTTCATTTGCCTTGGCAAGACCCACTGCAGATGATTGGTGGAATCTCGGGGGACGTATTTCAAAGTACACTCACTTCGGTTGATGAAGTTGACGCTCGCCCCTCCCTCGATCACGATGCCTTGCAACAACATTGGTCACAGGTGCAGGCACTGCAGACAAAGACGCACCCAGGAAAGGAAACCCAACATACAGCCATGCTTCGGGCAGGGCATAGATGAAGTCAAAATTGCCCAGGAACGCTTGAGATACATTGCATTATTGATCAGCGGGCGTCGGGACTTGACATACCAGCGGCAATACCTGCGTGACTCAAGTTACCGACGCAGTGATCCAAAAATAGGGATAGCTTACCCATCACAGGTCCGTTGAGAGCTGCAACCAAGACCTTGCTGTGCGTGTAAAGCTAGAAAGACGTGAAGGTGTGAGCGCCGATTGACCAAGTGCGGAATCATACCGCTCGTGTACAATCTGTGTTGGCTGAGATCACTCGGACACGAAGTTGGTCCCTCACTGTTGGCTCGATATGTTTCGACTCCTTGACAGCGTTGACATTAGTTCCTCTGCAAAGCCAGACGTGTTCAAAGTAATGGATATCATTGCAATGACCGATGACCACTCACGCGCAAAACCAGTTTCCGTTGGCTGGACCAACGATCTCAACCGAACAAACTCAATGGCTGAAATGCAGAAAAACACACCTTGCCACACCGTGACTACGACATCGTCGCGTTTGTCAATTGCCCTCAGCGAGTTTGCGAAATCATCGTAATCTTTGATTCACGCCTTAACACCTTTGCACCCGGAGGACATAATGATGCAAACCTTCAGGCGACAACGCATTTAATCGTTGTGGTTCATCGAGGGTGATGGTTGCAATTCCTCGAGAGACATTGACGCGGATTTTGCTCAACCCCATGTCGAAAAGACTGCGTTTCTGGAGAACAGAAGATCAAGATACAAGTTTCCTTTGAAACTCCAACCTCCGGATGCCACCTTTTGCCGGTATAGCCGAACCATTGTTTTTTTTCTATCAGCACTAATACTACATTTTATGAAGTTGCAGCCACGCGCAAGTACAAGTATCCGTCTTCCCTACACACCACCTTTCTCACGTCCACAGATCAAGGGCCCTCTTTGCTGCAGTCGCCAGCATATTCTCCTTACCCGAGTTGATGTTCAGTTTTGACAGGTCTTCCAGGGTAGACCTAACATTGTCCTTGACCGTCTCCAAATCCACACCACTTGTCCGCTTCCCAAGTTGACCAAGTAAAGCACAGACATTGATGCGAAGCTCAACAGGATATGGGGGTAATTCTGATTGTCTGGGGCTGGAAGCGCCATCACCACCACCGTTACGGAGGATATTCAAAAGATGGTCGAGAGCGCGACTACGCGCAGGAGGGGAAGCAATGATAGGTGATCCTGTCTCGCTGCTCGCTACCGTCGACATGGCTGCAGAACCGGGGACTGGAGGGGTTATCTCATTTGGCAGAGGGGTTACCAGTGTGCACAACACCAACTGGCCTGGCATAAGTGAGCACAATGATGATGTACAAGAATCCAACGTACTTACCACCATCCCGGTGGGTGCTCAGTAGACTAAGCGCGACAATGGCTTCATTAATGAGAATCGGATATTTTGCACTTCTACCGATGAGCGCCGCAAGGGCTTCAACGCACGGCATCGTGACAAGCGTTTGTATTGCCCGCTCCCTCTTCTGTTGTCTCGCCTGATCCTCTTCTGCACTCCGTTGTTCAGTTGCGGGATCATTGGACCAAAGTGATTTGATGAGATTGACGAGGACGCGTGTACCTTCGCTCTTGATAGCAACTGTGTCGGATCGCTTAATCAATGCAAGAAGCTGGAAGAGCCCTGTCACTTCAGCGGTTGCACCATCTGAGGGCAATATGACAACGAATGAGGTGTCGACTTTGGTCGAATGTATCGTGAGGAAGAGAAAGGGCTTCCTAAGCGAACTGGACCTACTGTTGTTGTTGCAGAGGTGCTTGATGACACCGATGGCATTGACTTGCACGATGTCTGCCATGACATCACTGCGGTCGTCCCAGACGCCGCTTGCCACAATATGCTCGATTACCCCAGTATTGCTCAGAGCTGTGCGATTAGAAACGGATTGAACGGATGCCTGGGAAAGGTGTTTGAGCAGACCGATCGCGCCATGTTTCAGCTTGAGGTCCGTTGCCGGGGAGAGCAGAGATTCTGAGCAAAGCAGCTGAGCAATATTATGTGGCGGAGATAGCAATAGGGTCGCGTGGAATTCTGTAAGCACACCGGACGATCAACAAGATGTTTAACCAAATAAAGCCATTGATGGTTACCTCTTCTCGTCAGGTTTCCGAGGGCAAGAGTTGCACATATTACCATGTCGTCCCTAACATTTCCATAGCTGCCCGTAGCAACAAAAGCCCGAATCCAATTGACCATACGAGAAATGAATTTGCCACCGGGGTACGTTTCTTCCGAGTCGTCACAAAGTACATCAGTGTTTTTTTCTTCTCCAGAGACTTCCACCACTGCTTTGATCACAGCGGCCTTACAGTCATCGAAGGCCTTTTCTTGGCTCCGAACCTCGCTACCGTCCAGACTAGTCTCGTGTTGTACATACCAAAGTGGTGCATAGCTTCCTTGCTCAATAAAATCTAAAATCACAGACAGGCATGGAACGTTTTGGTGCTCTGCAGGGAATACAAACCCGCGAGCTAGGGACAATCGGATATCCTCGACATCTAGAGCGAGAGACTCGAGGAGAGAACATGCTTCTGAGAACAGATCAAAATCAGCGTGTAGCAGGGATGTCCTAAGCTGCGAGGGTTGCGCAAAATCTGGAGGGGGCGGGGCGGTCAGCAAAGGCGGCGTGAAAGCAATCAATGGCTGAATGAGGAAGGGAAGGACATCGGTATCAAAAAGCGGATGTGCTGTGGAACGGTCAGACGCGAGGGTAAGCAAGGTTCGCTGAACGAACTGACTATCATCCCTGAGTTCGGTGATGAGCCTCCAAGTCCAGTTGGAGAGTCCGATACGGAGAGTCCAAGATTCTGCCACATACTCCGGAATGCGACTGAGATCAGACGACTCCACCGGAAATAGACTCGTTGCGCCTCTCATCCAGGCACTGACGGGGTATATCGCAGACGATAACCGCACAAGTGTTATGGCAACTTCGAGAGAGATAAGCCGAAACTTGACTGGTTCTGTGCACGAATTCAATATCAATGCGCATCACATCAGTAAAACATGTAGACACACACCATATCCAAGAGATGAATTTAGTAGGAAACCGATGGCAGTCTTAATGACCTGTAGGTGCGGGATGGATAATGGTAGAGGGTTGACTTGCGGTTGAGTTGGTAGATGATCTGCATAAGCTTCGAGCAATGATACGACAGCTTGCGGAAATCCAGCCTCCAAGAGCTGTCCTCTATTTTGGTCTGAGTAAAGAGAAATTGAGTCTGGCACGTGTTCTCAAAGAAATGGATGTGCCCACCATGTTCAACACAAAGGTTAGCACTGATACGGAGGATTTCGAGTACAGTGGTGACACGCGTATTGATTGGAATTGATGCACCATCGAGTGCCTTGGATAGAAGAGAGATGAGGTCTTGTGGCAAGCTGCTTCCTCCTAGAGCTGTGTGGTTATCTTCTGTTGGGATGGTGTTGATATCACTATTTTAGTACAGCAAGGCGTGCCAACAGACCTGTTCCATTTCTGATGCGCAGCAAATTTGCAAGATGTCTGCAAATGAGCTCGACGTTGAGCCACGATTCCTCACTGGGGTTGGACGAGAGCTCGATCAAAAGGGTGCCTAATTTAGATGCACTCTCAGCGCAGGTCAGGGTTATCGGCGCAGTGTCCATATGTTGAAGAGGTGTTGCTTCTGCCGGTCAGTGATGAAAGGGAACTGATACGCGCGTGAATAACCAGGCCCTAGTTCGGCTTATCGTGATCGGCAGTGGCTGTATGGCTAGCACGAGCCGTCAAAGGATCTGAATGGGCATACAAAGCGCCGTCGCAACTCACAAACACACAACGACCATCTGAACCTGTTTCTGATATTCGAGTCTTCATTTATAAGCACCTCTTACTTAGACTTGAGGCGAGTCATAGCCACACCAGAGCCCCTCCGATTTCCCCGACAAATGCCAAGAAACAAGTCAAAGAAACCTGCTACGCCTAACACTTTGCCTCCAAAACCACCTTTAGATGATGACGAGTTGATGGATGATCTGTTCGCCGAGCTCGACTCGAGAGATAAACAATCTCAACAGGAGCCCGAGTCTGTTACCGAACTACTCGTTCCCGCCGAGGAGAGGGCTGGACCTGATTCCAAGAAGCAGAGCTCCAAGGTGCGGCATCTTGCGAGGCAGGTGGGTGCGACGAGGAATGTTACGCAAGACTGTGTTCATTCCAAGGCCGGTGTAGGCACGAAAGGCGGCGTCGCTAGCTCGGAACGTTCCACCTTCGAACCCTGACATAGATGCTCAACTCGATCGCGAGATAAAGCAAGAGGCAATATCCATAAGACGGACCTGCGACCAACTCTCCGCGTACACCCATGAGGTGGGTACTCGAGCTACTGATCCTTTCGGTTAAAATGCAAGATCTGCGCTTCACAGATAAACCCAGATGGTCACTGTCTCTTCTCTGCGATTGCCGATCAGCTTGGTCTCCTCAATATCCTACCAGCGAGCGAAGCAAATTACACAATACTCCGCGCCAAAGCCTCTGATTATATTTCTCGGCATCCAGACGAGTTCCTCCCTTTCCTACCGTCGATCTCTGGGGAAGATGGTGTTGGGTCAACCGAGAATACCGGGCTCATGGACGCGCGGCGATTCGAACAGTATTGTCTGGCTATTAGAGATACTGCTACGTGGGGCGGAGAGCCGGAGATTCTCGCACTGAGTCGGGCATATAATGTACCAATCCAGGTCATACAAGCCGGCACACCATCCGTGGTGACCCATACTCCTGACGGAAACTTGCTCGATGACCTTTCACGGGATGCAAAGATCGTCCGTATCAGCTTCCATCGCCGGATGTATGGTCTAGGAGAGGTAGGTGTTTTTGAAAAAGTTCAACACTCCTGGCTTCCAATCACGCTTTAGCACTATAACTCCCTACGACCCAAGAATGTCCTCGCAGCTGTTGCAGGCAAAATTCACTCCATGCTCAGCTGATCACGGCATTCACCTTTTCCTTTATATGAGAGTGGCGGTAACTCTACTAACATTGATGCCTCTGGCTTTCAAGTTTACCAGCTGGATGTGCTTTGTTACGTCGGTCTTGCATCGGGCTCTACACCCTTTTTACCAACAGTTTTACCTGTGCCCTACATACCACAGACTACTGTTGAAAGATAGCTAGCGTACAGCGAGACTCCTATAACGCTATAGATCACTGGCACCTCATTGAGAAGAGTGGATTAAAACAATTTAGGGTCATCCAAGTCATTAATGTCTGTCTGGCGCCCAAGCATCAGTTGAGGCTTGTCTGCTAAATACCCTCCGAATGCGCCATCCAGGTTTGCGTATGGATCCGCAACCGGACCATTATCAATGTCATCATCGTCACCGTCACCGTCAGCACCAGCCTCTGCGTCTTCATCCACAAGACCATAATCGGCGCTATCATAACCTCCCGCCGTAGCTTCTCCCAGCAGGTGAGCCCCTTGCAATGGCACACTGGAACCTACTTTCGGTGCATTGAGGGAAGCGTCAGTAAGCTGATTACGGGTATGTGGTTCAATGGGGCCAGGACCAGGGACAGAAATGGCGGTGGCTGGGAGCTGTGGTCGTGCGAGGGGGACGAGAACTGCTCTGGAGTTGGCATTAAGTGCAGGACTGTCCACTAATGCTTTTCCAGTTGCATTCCGAATAAAAGTCTGCGCCATACGTCAGATACCACAGTAAACAATATATGCACGTATCCTGACCTCTGGGTTTTTGTGATAGATACTACCGAGTGTACCTGTGTGCAGCAGTAATTGATCAAGCGCACCACGATCCATTCGGTCTGAATCCGTTGTGATAGGAGGCTTCCCTGCAAGGACAATTTCACCAGCTACTGTCGGGTTCATTGCAAGCATTCTCCAGTACATGAATCCCCGATCTCGCAGATCGGGGTTATCTATCTCTTCGGTGGTCCACTTCAACACCTTGTGAACCAATGACTTTGCGGTTTCCGAAGAGGACTTGTAAATGAAGAGCTTGACTACGGCAGTCAGAAGAGCAAGTTGAACCTAAAATCGCTCAATCGAAGTATGGCATCATCGAAGCCAACCACACACCTCGACGGTTTCGTCCAGGAATTTGTACACCAGGTCATCCAGAAGGTCATCGGCATTGTCGATCCGGTCTGAGAATTGACCCAGTATCCATACCATAGCCGCCTTGGCCTCGGGCTCCTCTAGGGCATCAAGGTTCTCACAGAGCGTCGGAATGATTCCCTCGTATTTGCCCGGGTAACGCCTGAAAATATCTTTGGTCACAATAATGGCCTCTTGAACGACGTACGTGACTTTAGTCTCGATCAAAGCAAGAAGGGATTGGATACACATATCCGCTGCTGCCTCGACCTTGATGGCTAACCGACCTATCGACCGCACAGCTTTACGAACAAAGTCGACGTCTACCTCCGATGCGTACCTACAGTCCACGAATGAGGAATTTACCCTTGGGATTAAACGAGACACTCACTCTTCGAGCTCTGCCAATACCTCTCTCGCATTCTCTTCGCGTGCCAGTCGGTACATAATCTCCAGTTTTGCCAATTTAACGTAGATCGGATCGTTATACTTGCAAAAGAACACCTTCACATCGTTCTTCAGGACGGTAGGCCTTCGTTGGATGATAAGTAGAATGTTGCGCAGAGCAACATATTGAACTTCTGGACCGGAAGACAGTAGCGTGACTAGGGGGATCATAACAATTAGCCCTGACAACTTCAAGTAGAGCCACTGCGTTACCCAATGGCGGACCCATCTTCTTGCAGGTGTGGTCGATGAGTTTCCGATTCTCCATGTAATTCATGAGGTACAGGAGAACTTTGATGGTAGTCAAAACCACAGCTGAGTTCGCGTGTTGTAGCTGAACAATCACTCTTTCTGCCATCATTTCGGCGTCAGCGTGTTGCTCTGGGACGTAACGTAGCAAAGAATCCAGTATGTATATCTGCCCCCACCTTGATCTCGGATTAACGAAACCCACGGTACCACATAGACAGACTTACTCTGAACTCTCACCCAAGGCGGAGATTAATTTGTTTGCTATTGGCAGGTTCAGGCGGAAAATGACACCATCCTGGCGGTCTCCGATCTCTGAGAGTGCTGCTACGGCGTTCGCAACAACTGTTGCATTGGCATCGAGCATCATATCTCTGAGCAGTTCAACGAATCCTGCTCGTTCTGCCTTCCTGGGATCAGCAGCATACAGCTTTGCGACGCAGATTGCAGCCGTCTTGCGCACATAAGGATCTCGATCCTTGATGCAATGCCGCAGTTGTTCACTCAGAGCTTCCGTTACTACAGGAATGGGTATGTATGCCATTGTCCGTATGGCGAGCGCTCGGATAAGGGGATTGCGATCGTTACAGTCCTAGAAACAAATGTGGATTTGGATTTGACGAAACCATGCGCAGGCATACCTGCAAAAAGCTCGGAATGACGACCTGTATTTGTTCCGGCTTGGACCGACCGTAGCTGACGAGGTACAGGTAAACCACTGGAATACGGTTGATTTTTCGGTGGAGGCGAAAGCTGGATGCTGTAGTACTCACTCTTCTTTATCTCAAGCAGAGGGGTCCCAATACACTGGACAACGTCATGAAAGAGCGGAGACACTGTTCAATGAACGCGTTTGAATGAGAGGTGTGCATTCAGCAATCCACGTACTGTCGTTGCCCATGGTTATGTTTGCGACAATTTTTTTGAGAACTGTTTTTCGTTTCTGGAATTTCTTGTCCTTTGCTTCTGCAGCTTGAAGCTCTGCGCGAAATTCCTGGCAACAGCAGTTCTGTGGTGATCATAGAACCCCAATCAGCGTGACGCACCTCGATCTTTCCGCGTTGAAAGAACTTGGCATCTTGTCCCGGTTGGGCCATTCTGGTGTCCGAATAGATGGTTCGTCAAGGTGTCAAGGTTGGACAGACGAGTGTATCTTATAGTACGATACTAAGTTGGCGCGGTGGTTGTAGTGGCGCACGCACAAATGCTACCGTACATGACCACCGCCTGCGCAACTTTTAAGAAACTTTGTGCTACAAGTCTAACTCGTGAACAGTCCAGAGTCTCATCCATCCCTCCGTCATGTTTCGGGAATGCAGGATGATTATCACCGCATACCCTCCCGGCGGAGTTCCGGTCCATCATCAATAATGGCCCATAATGTACTAGCATCCGATGATGAAGATAAGATATCGTTCCCAGTAGTAGAACTCATGGTTTGCATCCCCGTTCCAGAATCTAGCAAGGACCTAGACGATCGGGCTGAAAGTGGAGGCTATGGGACACAAGAGTGTTGGAATTGCCAAAGCCTTATCCGATGAGCTCATCACCGTGGATGATTTCGTCATTCTTACGATTCTTGCCACGAGCTTGATCAAAAGAATGATGGACAAGGAAAAAATGCAAATTTCTCTCCCTCGTTTCTTCTCTTGCAATGTTGTTTCCCCACACAACTACCCTTCTCTCACGACAGGCTCCTCGATATGTCCGACTCGCGAGTACAGCTACCACCAAGGACAAGTTCAAGGTTGTCGTCGTCGGTGGAGGTAGGTCCCTCCTGGACAACCCATTTGTTGGACACACCATTAAGACATCTAGGTTCCGGAGGGTTATCTGTAGCAAATCAGATCTACAACCGTTTTTTGGCAGCAGATAAACCTTTGAGCCATGGCGATGTTGTGGTTCTCGATCAGGCCCAGTTCCACTACTACCAGGTAAGATGTGTTTCATTATTTAAGCTACTAATTTATTTTTTGCTTTCGCCCTAGCCGGGTTGGTAAGCCTATCCCCTTTGCCCGTAGCAATCTACCTTTCACTGTTTCAAGGACCCTCGTCGGAGCAGGACTCCGCTCCAAACACGAGTTCAGACGCCCACTTGCTTCACTATTCCCGCCACATATTACACATATCGGAGAGAATGTGGCCACATTGTCTCCGACGACGTCATCCCTAACGACGTCAGCAGGTCGCTCGATAAAATACGAAATGCTTATAATCGCTTCGGGTTTGAAGACCAATTGGGACGCTATCGCGGGTTTATCTCAGGCTCTCGCCGACCCTGCCTCTAGCGTATCATCCATCTACTCGTTTGATACATGTGACAAAACTTGGGAAAACATCGACTCATTGCAACGTGGAAATGCGATATTCACGCAACCGGCGGGCATTATCAAATGTGCCGGAGGTAACAGGATTACCAAAGAGTGTCATGTTCATTGCTAAAGCAGCTCTTAGCTCCCCAGAAGATAATGTGGATGGCTTGGGACCGATATAGAAAGACTGGAAGAGGTAACGGCATCAACATCACGTTTATGACTGGTATGCCATCGATGTTCAGCGTGAAGAAGTACTCGGATGCGCTGGACGCCTTGCGGCTTGAAAGAGGAGTTAATGGTGAATTTGGGCACAATCTCGTTGCGGTCGATGCCGCAAATCACAAGGCGACTTTCAAAAAGCCTGATGGCACAACTGTTGATCGTGAATATTCGCTTTTGCACGCGACACCACCAATGGGACCCTTGGATTTTATCAAAAACTCCCCGGTTGCTGACGCTGCAGGATGGGTAGAAGTCAATCCTTTGACACTTCAGCATGCCAAGCCCGAATTCAGCAACATCTTTGCCGTAGGGGATTGCTCTTCCTTACCAACTAGCAAGACAACAGCAGCCATTACGTCTCAAGTCCCTGTGCTCACGGAGAATCTGTTCTCTGTGATGGACAGTGGGAGTCTTAGTAATGCCAGATATGATGGCTATACGAGCTGTCCGGTCCGCATTATCTGACTGGGTTGTCCACCATCATTTTTACCATTGTTGCAGCTCCTTACAGGATATGGTGAACTAATGCTGGCCGAGTTCAAGTATGGTTTAGAGCCGAAGGAGACGTTTTCCAGTTTCCTCGGTAGCCAGACGCGGCCGAGAAGGTCCGCCCTGTACCTTCTGCCTCATTTCAGTGTGATGTTGACCAGCCAGTACCCAGACTCTTTTACCATTTGAAGAGGGTACGTAGCATTCGGCCAAGACAATAACTTGAAGTCCGGTATTCAGGCATTTTCTAGGATCTATTTCCATGGGCATACTGGAATTTGATGGTAAATATTGCGATTATTTTGGAGATTTGACTCTGATACATTCAATGCGTCAGATCGGTGGCAACTGGTTCGGACCGTCGGGACCATTCCGACCAAAGTTTGCACCGTGACAATGGTCTTGGGAATTAGGTATATCCTATGTTTTACATGCTAGTGTACTCTGAAATGCACACATTTGTCGTCCTCAGATGGCTACTGTCCTTGATGTTTCAGACGGAGCAGGAGGAACCAAGAGCCGGTGTTAGATGTGCGCCAGAGGCAGTGCCAGTCTAGCCACATGATTATTGTCATATGGGTGCGGTCACGCGATTTGAGGCGCATCCTGTAATAGTTTTTTTTTTTTTTTTCCTGGCGTTAATGTATTCGTATTGGTTTAGCCTGGATGAGTTCCGAGTCGTCGCCGATCATCAGGATCGTACTACAGTAGTTGACTCATTAACAGTGTTTGAGCACGTGATCGTGGTATGTGACAAGGCGCTTGAATAGTACGCGTGACGCTCTCAGCTTCCTCGACGTTGGCCACGATGTCGAGGTCTTTGACCGCGACGCAAATCATCAGCCAGGGAGACTATCTCGACAATGACTTTGATCCAAATACCTTGACTGTCTCTCAGCTACTAGGCGTTCTCGCTCACCACCAGATCCGTTATTCTACACCCTACACCAAGGCCAGACTCGTGCAGTTGTTCCTTGACGAAATCAAGCCAAAGATCGTAAAGCTTCGGAAAGAGAAGCTGAAGAGAGAGAATAGTCTTGCCAGTGACGATGGCATCACAGATGGCCTCACTGGCCGACCACTCAATGCAGACACAAAGGTGGTTAATTTCACCCCCTGTGCGCTTTAGCTCATCATGGTTCAGGTAGCTAGACGGTCCTCGCGAAGACTCTCCCGTGCCCCAGAGGACGATGAGCTCTCGCAAAGACCAGAACCGGTAGGACTAACAAAACATTCCCCCTTTCCGTGCTAATGCTCGTTTCTAGCCAAAGCGCCGTCGTTCATCCGCACAGCCGGATTCGAGTAGAATCGCAAGCACAAATGTTCGTGCTAATGTGGCTACGCTCGTAGAAGAAAGCGAACCGGAAGAGGAAGAATTACCGGTCCGGAAAGCCACAAGGAAGAGAGAGGTGGAGTTATTCAGTTTTGTCCGTTCTTGAACAGCACTGACAAAGATTCCAGGATAACCCTCAAACGCGTCGAATATCAGTACGTTCCAAGATTTTACAAACTTTTGGGACTAATCCATATTTTATAGATGGCAGATGATAGTGGATGGGAGGACAACAACATCTTTCAGTCTGGTGCTGAATCTTCGTCGCCGACACGGCCATCTCCTGTTCGCGGGACGAGGCGCAAAAATGCTGTTCGCAAGAAACCCCGCCACTCCATGTCAGCGCCTCCGCAACTTTCACCCCCATCATCTCCAACCAAAGCACCACAGTCATCTCAGCGGTCACCACCTCAGTCCAAGTTTGAGCCACAACTCCCATTGGACATTTCATGCCAACTACCTGCACGGTCGCCACCTCCAAAGAGAACGTCATTTGTTCCTCTGAGTCATCAATCTAGCCCGCCTCGTGCTTCCGAACAACCGCCACAATTTCACATTCCAAATACAGATTCAGGAGCCACAGTTCGCGATGGCGACTTCGCTGCGCCGCCAATCAGCATTCCGGAGAGCGGGATTAAAGCATCTGGGCTTAACGAGCAGGCGACATCAACCTCCAAGCACACCCCGAGTCCCATCGTTAAGCATCATGGGCCTGGCGTGAAACCGAGGCACTTTCTGTTAACATTCCTGTACGCGATTTGCTTCCTCGTTACCTCAAGCATCATCATCAATTACAAGAGGGAATCTACGTCCATTGGGTTTTGCGACGTGGGGTCGAATAGCAGTCGAGCCTTGCAAGATTTCCAAGCTCGTATTTCTGCAATAGAACCATGCGTTCGAGCGAATCGGACCTTTCTAGGTATATCATCGGAGTTCTTTGATGCAATCACTACCAAAGATGGAACAGGGTGCCCAATTCTTTCGTTGATCCCCTTGCCACACCCATCTGCATGCACGCCTTGCCCAGAATATGCGTCGTGTGGTCAGCACACGGTAACATGCAATAACGGGTATTTACTGCGTCCGTACCCCATTCTTGCGCTGTTGTCACCTTTCGGGGCCGCGCCATCAGCTCCTGTCGAGTTGGTCTGGAACTTCATTTCTGAGGTGGCCGATGGGTTACCTGGGTTAGGCCCTGTCGCATTCCCACCTCACTGTATTGAAGATCCGAGACGAAAGAGGCATATTGGCGCCTTGGGTAAGGCGATCGAAGCCCTTCTTGGCCAGGAACGTGGAAGAAGAGTCTGTGCCGGCGGTGGGGGGGAGCAGCTGACGATATCTGATAGTGAAGGAGGTGAAGCCAAAAAATGGGGTATGGAAGTAGAAATGTTGCGAGAGACGATGAAACAGAAAACTGCGGTTTGTCCTTGTGTCCTTTTTCCGATGTGCGGTGAATGATATTTTTGGCTTGGCAGCTGCACCTTGTCGAGACATTTGACGACACCTTCAACGAAGCCATGCACCAACTTGTTCAGTGGGGTAGTGTTATATTTGGGGAGGACATGACGTAAGTTTGCAATGGGTCTAATTATCTGATTTTCACCAAATTTGCTTCAGCGGGCATCGCTATGTGGCCCATAAGACGGCCAATTTAACCCTTAATTGCAAGCTCACAGTGAGGTTCCGGGAGGTGTGGTCACGATGGCGAACGACCGTTTTTGGTAATAGTGCTACATTATGCTCGTCGAGTATTAACAAAAGCAGCCTTGTTTGCCAGTGCATGCATGGTCTATGCCCTGAGACGGTCCCGCGCCCACCGCCAAAAAGAGAGGAAACGTGTCGCGGAACTAGTGCAAATTGCACTCGATACGTTGCGTAATCAAGAACTTGCCCACCATACGGACCCGGTGACGGCACCTCATCCGTATTTGTCCTCACTCCAGCTCCGTGATCTCATTTTGCAAGAGCAGCATTTAATATCTGTCAGAAAAAGGCTATGGGATCAGGTGGAACGGGTTGTAGAGGGTAACGCGAACGTCAGGGTCAACCTAGAAGAAGTACAAGGTGGTGACGAACACCGCGTGTGGAGATGGGTAGGAAGCACAGGAAGGGGACCAGAGTATCGGAAGAGGGTTCGAATCGAAACAGAAAAGGGTGACGGCCACGTCGCCTGATCTACTTGCTAGTGCGAAGGCATCGGCACTCGACTGACGGGAGCCCCTTGACCCGATAGGCCATTTTTGTGATTGGTCATGCTTGGAAATGTCCATGATTGCTGTTTGTATAAAGTATGGTGAACTTCTGGTGAAAAGATAATGAAAGTGGTTCGATGAATCGATACGCCGTGTGGTCGTTTCCCATTCGGAACCTTGGAAGATCCGGGCCCGGACTTGGAACAATTACCAGAGGCACTGCCTTGTTCCCATCGGATGGGATGGCGTACTAACTCAGGAACAAATTGCAGCCACCAATCAGTCACAAGGATGTCTTTCAAACCGCAGCAGAGCGCGGACCGGATTACTACAGCTTGCGAGGGACAACCCCCGATAGAGCTCGAAAGTTCAATGGGGGCGTGGTCCAGAACAATGCGAATATGGCAACTATGCCACCGAGCACCCCATAAGATCCAGTCTAGCCATCTTGGATCTTGTCACAATTGGTTGCTAACCCGAATACAACTAGGAATAGGGTGAGGTGATTCCAATCGGCAACCCCGCCTGGATCTTCTCGATGAGTGCCCTTTTCATGAACTGCTCTTCTGCAAGCACGCGGGTTGTCTGGGCGACGACAAGGGGATATGAGACACATGTGATGAATGAAAAGGCGGAGCCTCACCCTCAAAAAGCGTTCTAGATCGATACGGCCGGTGTTGAGAGCCCTATGCAAATGGTAAATGGTATCTTCGATTGCATTGTCTTCGGCGACCAGATTGATCAACCTGTCTAGGACGTTGAGTGAGGGGTGGGACAAGGGAGGAGGAAGACGTGCTGGTTGTGGACGATGGTTGTTGAGCAGAGCAACTCGTCTACGTCGGGGTCGCCCTTTCGGCGCAGATCTGCAAGGTTACGTTCTGCATGTTGAATAGAGGATTGGAGCCTTGCTGCGACGTTACGGCAAACATCCGTTACGGCCTCGACTCGGGCCATCTCATCTCGGATGGCAGGCTCGCCGGCAAGAAGATCCGACTGGTGAGCACGCAGTCGATCTGCTTCTGGGCGGATGAGGTGGGAGAGGGAAGAAAACTCTGATCGAATCTTGTCGTGAATCTGGGCATGTAGTTGGAGGAGTTCTGGATTTGGGGGGCGTGGCGGTGCAGGAAGGGAAGGGGGTTGTGTTGGAGGGACATCGTCTTCGAGCAAGTTGGGACGAGGGATAGCTGGTACCAGGGGAGGGGGAGGTGGGTGAGGGTGGAGGGTGGAGTGAGAGCGCGCGGGAGGAGGCGGGGGACCTGACACGGATGGATAGGGCAGGGTGGCCGGAGGTATTGCGGAGCGGTAATTAGGACTGATGGGAGAGGAAGAATCTCTAGACTGTTCGAGGGGCGATCGGTGATATTGGGGGGGTTGGGTATCGGCACGAGGAGGGGGCGGGGGGCGAGTGGACGAGTCAGGCTAGATAAGAGAGACGAATGAGGCAGGTGGTGGACCAGAAGACAGAAGACAGGGCGTACCTGTGGCATAGCGAGGGGGCGAGATGGGATGGGTTTCGGAGGCAATGGGGGGCGATCGGATGAGGGTGAGGAGGAGGGAGGGGATTTTGGTTTAGCGTACAATGGGGGAGAGCGAGAGAAGAGATCCTGCATGGCGTGGAGGAGGGGGGCGATGCTGCAAGGCTTGAAGGGGATGAGGAGACGAAGTGAGGGGGAAATGGGACGAACCTCTGGTTTTCTGATCCAGTCGCGGGCGTACGGGATGTCGCATCGGCCGGAGAGATCGACGTGGGTGCCGGGACGGAGGAGGAGGTCGTGAGTGGGGACGACATAAGAGATCGGGGGGCGGCGGGGGTAGTCTTTGGTGATCCAGATTGCGATCGGGATGTTGTACGATGCGCCCCTGAACGAGATCGGCAGGAGGCCGTGGAGACAGAGGAGGAGCTGGGCGCGCCCATCGTCGTACGCTGTGGCGGGTGAGTACGAGAGCGGGACCGAGAAAGACGACTGACTGTACACATCAGACTTGGGTCTCAGGGCAGGGAAGCGGGCGAGGACAGCCTCGACATCGGCATGGACACGCTCGGGGAGCTCATACGCGCGCACGTTCTGTTGCAGCCATCGATCCATGAGAGCCAGACCTGTGTTTCGAGCGGCGATGCAATAATTAGTACTCCGAGTCGTTCTGGTTCTGGCCCGTGCACGTCGGGACCCCCGGATCAGACGCGCGCTGAGATCTCCCGATCTATCTCCCACACTCTCACTCCGCTTCTGTGGCGGGCACTTTCCATTTCCGCGTGGCATGAACTCTATTTTGCCCGATCTGTGATCTCGCCAATTCCAGGGCATTTCAATGAGTGCGTATCCGGCCCAACGGGACCTGCTTGCCTTTTTGGATCTTTAGTCTTTCTCTTCCTCCTATATAACCCTCCTCCTCCTCACCCCTCCCCACCACAATGCGCGCCACCGACCAAGTCATCAAGTCCCTCACACCACAGCGCAAACACAGGAAGCTCCTCAAGGACGGCTCCTCCGAAGTCTGGCCAGAGGACATTGAGCGCATCTTCGTACAAGGCCCGTCCCCTCCCCCCCCTCCCCGCTGCTCATCCTCATCCCCCTCTCCAGGTCTTCGCGAGTACTGGGAGTCCCCATGGGCAACCTACTCCCGCGGTCGCAGCCGCTGGAGGAACCAGTTCCTGGTCGACTACCTCCAGAAGAACGGCGTCGACCGCTCAAAGAAACAGGTCGCCAGCCACATCCAAGTCCTCCGCAACATGTGGAAGGGTGAACCAGGTATCTATCCCCCATCCCTCCTTCCATTGTCTCCCTGCTCATCCCCAGCAGAGTACCACCTCGTCGCGGGTGGCGAGGAGCTCTCCCTCGAAACCGCCCTCCCCCCAAACATCAAGGCAGAGGACTCCCCCGACGCACATCTCCTCACCCCTGCCGGTCTCTTCGATGACCACTCTCCCGCGTCCGATCGTTCTGCGGGCTCGGCTACTTCCTCCTGCCCGCCCCGGTCTCTTTGTTCCGGTTCCAGTCCCGCTCCGGATCTCGCCCTGCCACAGCTACACCCAGTCCGTCCTCATCGCGTCGATGACGATTCTCGTCGCGTGCGCTCCCTCTCTGCTTCCGACTCCCACCGCTCGGATCCCCGCCGTCTCTCCCCCCTGTCATCCTACTGGACTTGTGACCTCGGTCGGCCCCCGGCAACTCTTTCCTGCCCGAGCACACTCTACACCGCCTTTGACCACGCACACTTGGACCCCCCTTCACACTACTCTCCCGAGCCCTCCCTTCCCGATTCACCACTCTTGTTCACCGAATCTTCCCTCTTCTCCGCTGAGCCTTCCCCCGCCCCATCTCCCATCGCGCTCACCAACCTCTCCCTCTGGGCAGAGGGCATGCCCACATTCACCCTCCCCGTCGACGCCCTCCTCTCCTCCTCCGCACAGCCTTTTGCCCACCCGTCCCCGGTAGTCGTCCTCAGAATCAAACTCCACCTCCCTCCGATCGACGTTCCCTCATTTCCGGCACTACACGGCGTACACGGCTCTCTCACCTGCACCATGCGGCCTTCTGCAAGCGTTCGCTGCTCCACTGCCATTTTCGTACGCAGTCAGTGCACATCGAGAGAGTGCAACCTCTGCACCTGGATGCCCACCAACGCCACCGATCAGCTCCAATCAGCTACCTTGCTCCTGCCCGATTCTCCCTTGACCCGCAGTCGGTGGCTCGACTCCAGTGAGTATCTCTCTCCCATCCGTCTGGGTTTCCTCATGTTCACCACGTGTCCATCCACAGCCTCGCCGACGTGCATCGTCCAAAAAATAATCGTAAATGAAGCCGTCCTTGCCGTCATCTTTTACGATTTGGATAGAGGGCAGTGCGACGCCATGCCCGCTGCCAAACTCATTGGCATCCAAAAATACCACGCTCGTCCAGAAAGGACCCCAAGTCCACAGGCCCAAGCTTATCACGCCGATTCCCTTTTGCCTACCTATACCCATATACCTGGCCAATGCATACCGCGCTCCACCCTCCCTGTTCAAACATCTCTATCTTATGCTTTGGCAGCTATCAACACCGATCCCTCCCTCTCAGCCACGTCGTCTTACTCGGCGGCGTTCATGATGCCCTCTTTGCTTTCATGACCCTCATGACTGTTCTCATTCCTCAGACATTCATCCCCACTGAACGCTTGTATTCTTTTTCGCTTTGGATATTGTCTTCTTTGAACTGTTGTTTCTTCTCCCTGGGTCCCTTTTGTATTCCGTTTAATCCTCTTTCGTCTTCATCGTTCTCGCTCGTTTTTGTACTCTCTTCAGTCTACTTCAAATACTGTAGATACTCTGTGGGACCCATAGCACGTCTAATGACCGTCATGTCCTGGTATAACTAGACAGCCTACAGGCCGATGCTCGTATCCGAGAATCATAGTGGCGTCGTAATTGCAACAATTCAAAAAACGACGTTCCAAACGGATGGCAAAGCTGAGGATCGTCTACTTCCGCCAGGTATGTGCCATCTGCGTGACGATCGTCGGTCGTCAGCAGTGCTTCAAGTTTGGGTTCCTTCACAACCAAGCTCTCAACGAAATCCAGGGCGCGGAGCGCCACAACAGGGGGCCAACTCAGTGAAGCGATGAGCAGACGCTTGGCAAATGCCGCAGACCGCCAAGGTAAAGTGCGGCCTGCATTTCGCGGGGAGAATGCCATCGTCAGCGCCCGAAACAACATATCCGCGAGGGTCGGATGATGGGCTGTTCGAGACCCCGCGTCGTCAATCCGCAGGAGCTCGCTGGTTGGCAATATGATGGAGTAAAGATGATTGATAACATCGCCGAGGTCGATATTCAACGCTTCGCCTGAATCATCGCATGACACGTGAACATGTTTCACAAGAAACAATACAAGTGACACAGACCTTGTCCGGACAAAAGTTCAAACGCCGTCACAATGCACAACAAGCGATGCTGTACATCAGTGTTGTGGTCCACAAAACCACGTGATTCCCCAGCGTCTGGACCGATCTCGTCGGGTTCTCGTATGATGTGGCCCTTGAGAACCTGCATCAAATCTTTGAAGAAGTCGATATTAACGAGATGGGCGTATTTGGATATACCCCTCAGGGCAGCCGGTAAAAGAGGTGTCGGATGAGGGTGCTTGAGTATTCGAAAATACAATACAAAAAGAAGCTTCAGGGTTTCCGTATGCTTTTGCCACCTCGTCAGGTAATCGAAGCGGTACGTATCTCTTCCATCACTCACCGTCCTAGCACGTTCTTCTTTGTCTACTTCCGCTTCTGCCTCGCGTACCTCACGTTCAATCCCCCTTTTCTCTTTGAGGGCTTTTCTCGCCTTCTTGCTCAAATAGGGTCGTTCCGTCGTTTTACCTCTGACCGCCGTCTTTCCCTTGGGATGTGTTTCGTTCTTGTCCTCTTTGTCAACCCTAGAGTCCGAAGCGCGCACGTTCAGCTCGTTCTTGAGGCGCAGATGCAAAAGGCATGTGAGAACCTCTGGGTGCACATGAAAGTGCCTTTCTTTGATCATCCGGTTTAATAATTGTACGGCTTCAAGAGAAGGCACACCAGTAAGATCGTTTCGGAAGATGTTGATCAGAGTGCTCAAACATAGATCGGATGTCTGCGAGTTGAATGAATTGTGTGGCCAAGCCCTACATAGAAGGAAAAAAAAAACGTACCTCATCCCATGTTTTCCTGCTCAACCGCGCCACAATGCATGCCATAAGGTTTACCCGGAAGTTGAAATGTGTGACATCTGAAGCAAGGGTGCACATGCATTTGAGGGCGACGTCAACCAGGTCGCTTTTGGCTTCATGGATGCTCAGAGCAGGAACACGAGGCCGCGCAAAGTAATGCCTACCTTTGATTTCGGCTTCGAGCGCGCGGAGATAGCGTTGATACACGAGTACAAGGCCTTGCTCCCATTCACGTGTTTGGGAAACCATCTGACTGACCTTTTCGGCCCTTTCCTTGTCCGTCAAAGCTCGTATCCGATATCCAGGAATGATGTCTTTGAACACTGCGAGCTGCGAGAGGATGGCCAGTTTGCGGATTGCAAGATCATTCTTGACCGGTTGCGAATGCGACTGGGTCGTGATCGTCTCGAGAGAAAAGGTATGCAGACGACGGAGTAGACCTAGCTAACATTTTAAGTGAGATGGGATGATGGAATTCTGGATGAGGGTAAACGAACACTGTTTTCTGGGTCGGAAATTATTTCTTGACAAATGCTAGCGATTTGGTCTTTTGCACCCTGGATCCTAGCTTTGTATGACCTATTCCCTATCACATCTACGACAGCAAGTCGGCCGAAACGAGCGCCAGTCGCTACGTCTTCCACGTTTGGCAGCACTGTTGGCAGTGAAGATTGAGATCGAACAGGATCCTCCGTGTCCTCGTCGTCGTCAGTCTGAGCTGGCGCTACGGTCACCTTTTCTGAAGCTTGTATCCGGCCGTCAGAAAGTTTGATTGGAAGACCACGTATATTTCGACGCGTTTGTGGTTCTGGCACCTTGGGCAGCCGTGGGACACGCTCATATGGCATTTCGGTATCAGAGTCCAGCTCGACCAGCTGTTCTTCAAAATCTTGTCCGTCGGAAAGAGCGTTGTCTGATTTTGTCTCTGCATCAGAACGCTCAACGTCGGTACTCCAAGATTCCGAGTCTTCGTCATGCGAATCAACGGAAGGTAGATCGTCGACTCTGGGCTGGCGAATGGGTTTGTGGAGTTGGTAGAGGCGCTCGGTCTCCTTTTTGCTCCTTGATAAATCACGATTCACGGTGCTAGACTGTGTGGTTCGAAAGGTGACTTACCTTGCCATGCCCTGCTGGTCCAACACGGCGAGAAAATTGATGGCGTCGCCAAAGTCATTCAACAAGGCTTCATCGTCCCCAGAAAGATCGTTATCAGATGCAGCGGGGATGGAGATGTACTTTCTTTCAAACGCCTTCTCCTTTCCCTTTGGTTTACTCTGCTTGGACGACCGGGTTCCTTTTTGCTTTTTCGCTGCACGCTGGCCCTGAGAGAGGTGAACGACGGTGTCTGGACAAGCACAAAACTGTATATACCGCTGGTGCTGCTGGTGCTGCTCTCTTGTTTGGTTTTGGACCCATCTAACTGAGATGGTGTTGGAAAGAGGAAGGTGCTTCCCATCTCTCTTCCACGATGGACTACAGGTACAAGCCAGGGACGCCTCCCCCCGTTTACCATGTTCTTCGTCCACACCACATTGACCTCGTCGCCGTCTTCCTTTTGGTCTTTAAAGAGTTCCACAACAATCTCCCACCAAACTTTCTGTTGTTCATACATCGCCTCCTGCTCTTCGAAGTTTCCGAGGTGGGCATTTTCTGCTCACGCGCGAATCATCTCACTCCATCAGGTCGTGCAACCAAGGACCCATCAGGAGATCCTATTCATGCTACGGTCTGCACCGGACACCGACTCTCCTAATGTCCGGAACCTCCTCGTGGCTTTTGAAGCAGTGGTAAGTTATCTGATTCCTGTCTTGCGTTTATCTGATCAAGACTTCGCCAGCCAGGCCAACTTACCAGCGCTGATCAGTTGACCAGCTTTTTTCACAGTTCGTCGTCCACACAGACCATGTCCACTGATCATTTAGACATCTTCCAGGCACCCCTGCCATATTCGTGGAAAAGGCTGAAGATGAGGTACATACATGACATTTCTTCGACTGCCCTACTAATATCGTTTGACATTAGCCCAATGTCCTCGTATGCATGTCAACTTCTGCTATAGTAGCATCCGCTAATTCAATTAGGCACGTCGCTCAATCTTTGGTTACTTTTGTCGGCGCTGTTTCGTCAGCTTCATCAAACTCTCGTTCTATGGGGTCATGCAATTGCAAAGGGACTACCAGGCTTGGTGTGCAGGAGATAATCAGGCCGGTTACAGTCTCGTGGAAAAAGATCCACTCACATCCGACATCTGGATTTTCAAAACTAATTCTGATTTGAAATCATCGGCGCGCTCAGAGCCATGGGAACTGTGGGTTTTTTTTTTGCACCAGACGGTTCCTTTCAGCTATGTATATATTCATGTATCTCAGCTGGGAAAAAGGTCGCTCCACAGGCGACGATGTTATAGGGCTCGAAAATTTACGGAGATATTTTGAACAGCGTTTCCATGATCGTAACGATTCGTGCGTATCGATTCCGTCTCGTTTCAACCACTAGTTGTAATCCGTTGGTAGAGGGGTACGGCAACATGCACTGTTCAACCTCGTGCGTATGCATTATGTACGCAAGGAATATCCCACAGCTCGCAAGGTGCGCAATCATTTCGAGAACAGCTTTACTGCCTGGACACGCGCACCTCAGCTTTTACAAGAGGCGATCACAGTCGCACGCACTAGTGGCGATCGCGTCACGTTGCAACACTGCATCAGGTCGGTTCAGATGATTCTGCCTCTTGTAGGGACGATCACTTATGAGCTCCGAAAACAGCATGCTGCATCGCTTGCCTCCAGATTCATCTACGAACGACACGCCCCTTCTGAATGAAATCCAGCCGGACTTGCATCCCTCTGAGGTCCTTTTTGATGTTGCAAAGCTCCTACAGCCGCAGGGTGTAAGACTAAACTACCGTGTTGGACTGATCGGCTGATCAATGTCGATCGTAGGGCCAGCCTCTAACGCTCTGTTTTGAGAAACTCGCGCAGGCTATTGGACTGTATGATCACTGGGTTGACCTCAAGAAAGCAGCATCGTGCGAACGAGAGTTGCTCGGACAACATGCGATGCAGGCAATTTTATGGGGCACATTGGGTATGCCTTGTTGAACAACGACTATTTGCCAACTTGCTAGACGAATCCCCAGGATGCTATGATCTTGCAGCAGTCGAAGAGTCCATCGTCCTGGCATTTTCCAAGGCCGGCAACGACGACCCTAATCATCTCAATGTCGCACTCAATCGGGCCTACAGGGTCAGTTTCGTGGGTTAATGTGGCATTAATCTTTCACCTATTTCATGTGTTCTCGAACAGCTAGCTAGAGCTGGATCGTATCAAATTGCCTTGGCGGCGCTCCTTCATCCGGAGACATGGCGGGGTCTTTCACTTGATCAATATCAAGAGTGGGCGATCATGGTCTGGCATGTATTGGCTTTAAGGAGCAGTCGGAGGTGAGTGGGTCCGGCTTTCGAATCACATAATATTGCCACATCCACTTATTTCATATACACAGGGGTCAGCGCAAGTTTTTCCGTGACTTTTTACAACCCCGCCAGCCAACGTCTTCAACGTTTGCTTTAAAGGAGTATTTTTTTGATGACAGCGTAGCCCACCTTCCTTTTATCAGCAATGAATTGCACCAGGTCATGCATGCCCGTGTACGCGAGAATACTCGGAATATGAAATCATTGTTTATTTTGATTTTATGGACAGCGACGGGGACAAGCGGTCACAGCGATCCAACCACTGCTTCAATCGTTGTGGCATGCTGAATTTCAGGGCAGGTTTCCGTTGTACAGGGTTGGGACTATCCTTCTCGCAGACGTTGGCCTGGAATTTGGGATGACGAAGCACTGCCAACGCCTGGTGGAAGGGATATTACCGCAGGTAAAACGCAGGGTGTCCTTTGATCACAACCTTGACCCGATTACGCGATAGGTTCTGGCTGGTCACGAGTTGGAACACCGTGCATTTGCTTGTCACACATTGGCTAGATGTATCATCGCCTCTTCAGATGCGAAAGGTATGCATGCATGTGACTCTAGACGACATCCTCAGTAGAAAATTTGCTGGCACATAGAAGCAGGACTCCGGGAAGCTCTACCCCACCTTCTTATGGCAGAAGCTGACTACGCGCAGCTCTCCATGTTTGAAGCCACATCGGACGTTCAATCGTTGCTGATGGTGGTATTCCACAACCTTGGGTTGAAAGAAGACGAGGAAGCAGCCCTTGGGCGTTATTCCAACTCTATTTTGACGATGCAGCACTTCTCGGAGTGCACTGTGGACGAGGAGGCACAACAAGTCTGGGATCTTGTCACCGATGTCGGTTTGTCTCCGGCTGCGCGGTAGTGTGGGAGTGGTCACGTGCTGTTATTTCGCTTACATAATTGGGCGTGTGGGGTATCGACCAAGTCAACTTAGTCTTTTGCAAAGGGAGTGCTTGTTGAACTCTTACCTTGGGCATGGACGGGCCCCCTCCTCAGGAAGAAGACTTTTCGTCGCTATCCATATCTGACAGACTTGCCCACAAGAATTGGAAAGCCCGTGTAAATGGCTATGAGTCTCTCATCAAGACCTTTCAAACAACTGCGTCTGATTCAGACCCGGCGTTCAAGCCATACTTATCCAACCCCGATCTCCTCAAGAAAATGGTCATCGACTCCAACGCAGTGGCACAAGAAAAAGGCGTAGAATGTCTCGTGGCAATGGTCAAGTTCGCAGGCGAGACTGCTGCCAAAACCAGAGACGTGGTGCTTCCAGCCTTGGTTGACAAGTGTCTTGGTTCTGCCAGGGCAGGGACAAAGAATCAAGCGATAGAACTCATTTTGCAATATGTCGAGGTAGAGAACTCTGGTGCAGGGGTGGTGGTGCGTGCGATCAACTCTCGGTCAGTCGCCTTTAGAATAATCATTCTGATCATGTTCACCTCTTGGTAGGCGGATATCATCCTCGGTCTCGCGGCAAAGCAACCAAAGACAGTGGCAGCCAGTGTTTTTGCGCTCAAGGAGGTCCTTCGGTAAGTAGTTGACAGATGTCACCGCTGCATACGTCAACCGCTCAATTACCTACAGAGCGTTTGGGACGCAGGTGACACCACCCGCCCCGGTTCTCAAAGTATTACCCAAGATTTTTGCTCATGCAGACAAGAATGTCCGCGCCGAAGGCACGCAACTCACTCATGCGTTATATCAGTACATTGGACCAGCAATTGACCCATGGCTCGCCGAGCTCAAATCTGTGCAGGTCAAGGAGTTACAGGAAGCATTTGAAGGCATGGAAAAAGAAGGGAAGGGAAAAGGGGCTCTCAAGGCTGAACGGCTGACGAGAGAACATCAACGGGAGGTTGAAGCCAATGCAAACGCTGGCGTTGGTGAGGATGCTGCGGATGCTGAGGCAGCGGCGGGTAGGCAATCCCAGCATGGATTTGGAAACCGCTCATCTTGTGTAAACAGAACTGGATCTTCCCGATCCACGCAGCCTCGCGGAACCTGTCGATATCGTGGCCAAGTTTCCATCGAATCTGCAGGCCAATCTCACATCCTCGAAATGGAAGGAGCGTAAAGAGGTACTGGATGAGGTGCTCACCCTCATCAATACCACTACCCGGATTCAGGATGCACCAGAGCTAGCGGAACTCGCAAAATCTATGGCTGCTTGTGTACATAAAGATGCGAACATTAATTGTGTCATAACAGCTGCCAATGTTATGGAGGGCCTTGCCAAGAGAACGATGAGCTCATTCGGAAGACTTAGGGAGGCGGTGGTCCCTCCCATGCTAGAGCGCCTGAAGGAGAGAAAGGTCAATGTCACGGATGCTATAGGTGCTGCTCTAGATGCCGTTTTCACGACCGTGAGCTTTTCAAATGTGATCTAGTCGACATCTAATCGGGACTTTCCAGACATCTCTGTCGGACATAATACCTGACATGCTCCCAGCGCTAGGAAACAAAAATCCACAAGTCAAGGAGGGAACTCTGAAGTTTCTCGCGCGTTGTCTTGCAAGTTCGACGAGTCCGGTTCAGCCGGGGCAGATTAAATTACTCACAGATCCTCTTGCGATCCTCCTGGAAGATAGTTTTGAAGGTGCTCGCAACGAGGCTGCTGTATGCTTAGGGACGTTAATGAAGATGGTTGGGGAACGGCCCCTCAATGCTCTCATGGATGGGTTGGCAGACGTACGGAAGGTCAAGGTCAAGGAAGCCTACGACAAAGCTACTGTCAAGTGTAAGGTTGGATCCGGAGGGCCACCGAAGCCGCCGCCAGCTGCAAAAGAGCCACCTAAGAAAAAGCTTCCTGCGAAGCCCCCAGCTCAGGCAGCTTTAGATTTACCAATGTCACCACCTGCTGCCGAAGATGTGCCTCTACAAGACCGGCCTTCAAAGAAACCTGCAGGGAAGCCACCTGCAAAACTTCTTGTTCGTCTTTTCGTGTCCTGAGTACTTGACACTAATGTAGTCGTGTATTTCAGGCGAAGAAGGGTGCTCAAGCCGACGGCGATGCTTCCGCTGATGGCCCCCCCAAGTCTAGCGCTCCTGCACCTGCGGTGAAGAAAGTGATTCTTGCTGCCGCTGCCAAAGGTGGAAAACCACCTCCACCGGCTCTACCAGGTGCTCTTGACACATTCAAATACAAGCACACTCCAGAAGATGCCGAAGTTCTTGCTGCTAGCCTCATACCCGGGTCTGTCATGGAGGGGCTCGGAGACACAAATTGGAAAACAAGGCTTGCTGCATGTGAAGAAATGACCGTTTGGCTTGGAGGGGTAGTGCAAGATGTAGATGCGGAGGTCGTCGTGAGGGCGATCGCGAAGAAAGGGTGGAACGAAAAGAATTTTCAAGTATATCCCGCTTTCGCCCTTGATTTGATAATCTGCTCAACAAACTGTCCAGGTTTCGACCAAGCTGTATGCCATCTTGAACATGCTTGCCGATCGTTGTCCATCCTTTGGAAGGTCGTGTGTAGCACTGTCAAGTGGTCATTTGAGTGAAAAACTTGGTGACGCAAAGTTAAAGAAACCCGCGGGCGACGCGCTCACAATCTTCGCTGAGAAAACCTCCTTGCAGTTTGTGCTTAATCAAGGTACGACTTGCCATCTGTTCGACGCGGCCACCAGACATTTAGACCGGACGATCTAGTATATGAACCGTTGGGTAAACAGAAAGCTCCCAAGGTTCTCGCCGATGCGTTGGGTTGGGTGGATACAGCAGTCCTCGAATTCGGAATTGCTGGACTCTCACTTCGTAACCTAATCGAATTTCTCAAAACCGCCTTGAAGAACTCCAATGCTGCCGTACGTACCAGTGCAACCAAGACCCTCGTCACGGTAAAGCTTTTTGCAGGATCAGGTACGTCTTTAGTATTTGACCTGCCACGCCGAGTGTCACGCGTGGTTATGCATAGGAATCAAGGATTTCTTGGAGGATATCAACCCACAGCTTCTAGGAACGATCCAGAGCGAGTTTGACAAGGTTGACGGCACTCCTTCCCCACAGCCGAGCCGGACATCTATTGATGTTTCTTCGATTGTTCCGACGTCCGTCGCATGGGGTAAAGGCGCCGCAGATCCTCTGGACGACCTTTTCCCCAGAGTTGAGCTTGATGGCTTACTGAAAGGCACCACGATTCTTGCTGATTCAAAGAACGATGCGTGGAAGACCAAGAAAGAGGCTTTGGAGACATTACAAGTGATTCTAGACCAGGGCGCTAATAAACGACTGAAACCGACTATGGGCGAAATTGCGCAAGTTTTGAAAGCCCGAGTGGCGGACACCAACAAGGCAGTCCAGTCCCTCGCTCTCGATATCGTCGCACGGATTGCAGCGGGCATGGGGAAGCCTTTCGACAAGTATACCAAATTATTTGTCGTTCCAGTGGCAACAGTGCTTTCCGACCAGAAAGCACCTATCAGAGCAGCTGCTATCCAAACCTTGACAGCGGTGGCAAATGCCTGTGAGGGTATAGATTCCATGGTCCATTTTCTTGGTACTGCACTGGAGGCGACAAATCCTACTCAACGGGCGTCCCTCTTGGGATGGATTTCTGATTATATTAAGGAAACCCCCCCTTCGTCTCCGCTTGACCTGAGTAATTGGGCTGGTACTGTGGTTTCTTGCTTGGACGATCGCAGCGCGGATGTCAGAAAAGGCGCTCAAGCACTCCTGCCACTCTTAATTACATTTGTTGGTTTCGACAAGGTCATGGCACACACGAGTGCCCTCAAGCCGGCATCTCGTAAAACTGCCATCCCAATCATCCAAGCTGCCAAAGAATTGGCTACACCTCCCCCTACTTCTGCACCGCCAGCCAAACCGGCTGTAAAGGCTTCGGTCACCGCTGCTATACCTCCACCTGTACCTTCACCAACCCCTCCACCCTCTCCACCACCTGCGGCTCCTGTGTCGTCTGTAGTTTCAAGTAAACTCAGCGGTGTTAGGAGGAGGCTGCCCCAGGGTACAGCGAGACCTGAATCAAGGGAGGAACCTGTAGAAGAATCATCAAATGCGACCAAAGTACCGGCCAAGGTTGGACTGAAACGACCAGGAGTCGTCGCTCCTGCCACAAAAGCTACTACGCCAACCGCATCATCCTCACTTCCTTTCTCTAGCATGAACATAGAAGCGAAACGGGCGAGGTTGACAAAAGACCTTCAAAGATGGATCAATGAGGCTGGACCAACGCGCAAGGATCTCGCAGACCTATTGCAACATCAAATGGAGCCACACGTATCTAAAGAATTGGTCGGCCAGCTCTTCAGTCATGATCACAACGCAGTCAATGATTACGTTTCTGGGCTCTCTACTATACAAGAATTTTTTCTAGCTGCCTCGTCAGGAGAAGATAAATACGGATTTCCTGTCGACGATATGCGTGCAGTTGGCCTGGCATGCTCTGACTTTGCATTGAAATATGTTTCTATCAAGGCTCACGAACCACAGTCAAATTTAACATCAAAATGCCTGGATGTTATAGACGCAGTCATATCCTTCTTACGCAGCATCGATGCTCAATTTGAGGATTCGGAAGCACTCTGTTTTGTTCCAACATTTATCTACAAGGTGAGCGGTTATCAAGGTATTCGATTACAGAACATTCTCGAGTTTTTCATTTCCAGCTCGGCGATGCACGGGAGCCTATGCGCTTACGCGTCCAGAACATCATACAATCCTTGCCGAAAGTCTATGCATACAGTCGGATTTTTGATTTGTTGTTGGAACACGGTCTGAGAGCTAAGGTGGCCAAAACTAGGCAAGGCGCATTGGACGAGCTGGCGAATCTACTAAAACGTAACGGAATGGGCGCCTGTAATCAGCCCAACAAAGCTTTTCCTGTCGTCGGGTCGATGATTGCTGACAAAGACTCTGCTGTCCGCAAGTCTGCGTTGTCCGTCCTTAGGTATGTCAGCCACTGGACTGAGGTGGAATGTCAGCCAACATGTCATCCACAGTGAGGTATACGTGCTTGTTGGAGAGAAGGTATGGACCTTGGTTGGAGTCCTTTCTCCCAAAGATAAGACACAACTCGAAGAGCGCCTCCGGCGTGTTGCAGGTCCAAGTAGTCCTGTCAAGCCAGAACACCAGACTCCTGCACCTCCCTCGCAGGTGGCTCGGCTGACCAACGTCGGTTCACGACCAGAATCACCGTCCGTCGGGAAAGTGGGTGGAATTCTACGCCCTGCAAGTCCTGCTGCCTCCACGACATCTCGCATTGCACGACCTGGTTCTCCCAGTCGATCGTTACGATCTGTTTCCCCCGCACCTTTGCAAACCACTGGCCGATTGTCTTCTCCATCTCTTGGGACTTCCAAGCTACTTGGTCCTTTTGGTGTGACCGCGCCGTCCGCAACAAGCGCGTCTGGGATCCCATCAATCACATCTGCGTCTGGCTTGCGCCCTAAAAGCATGCTTCCCTCTCGCTTGGCACAGCCCCGGTCTGTAACCCGGCCCTCCGTCCCCGCACTATCTACCAATGCCGCAATCCGGCCAGCTGAGGAACCATCCGAACTGCCATATGTGGCCCGTGCAAATGGATTTCGAACAGCAGAAACTCCACCCCTTCCATCCAGTGATACCGTCGAGACTTTGGTGGATTCCGCTCCTTACGACGATGCCCCTACAAACGTCGCCAATGATATCACGATAACGATCTCAAGCATCCTTAGTAGTGACCCGTCTCGCAGTGTCGACGCACTCAAGAAGATACAGAAGATACTTATGACGAAACCTGAAGACGGACATGCTTCACCGGAATACAGGGACCTCGCAGAACATACCGAAGGCCTGATCGAGACGATCACGCTGCAAATGACCCACGTATTTGAGAGACCTGAAGAATTGGTGCTTGACGAGAATTTTCGGCTTGCCAAACATCTCATACAGACTCTCAATACATTCTGCGACCATACATTCCTTGCGGAGTCGTTAACTGTCGAAATTCTTACGCCATTACTTGAAGAACTCACATTACGCCTTCTGGAAACAGACGAAAACACTGTCCCCAGGGTCAAGGATTTGTCACGATTTATAAACATGATCATCTTGCGCCTGTTTGCGACTGGCCGAAGAATGTCAATCTTCCGGTTAGTTTACACAAGCATTCGGTATGACGGAACTTGTGCTGAAATTTACCCGAAGCTCCTTGTTTGCCCTTCTCCTCCAGATTGTCAAGCCGTTCCCAAGCGCTGGCACTCCACTTGAGTCGAAAGAATCACGGGTTGCTGAACTCGTTCTCAAATGCGTGTGGAAGCTTGCGCGTAATATTCCTCAAGATCTGAAGGAACTCAAGTTAGACCCAGTCGAGCTCCTTCCCGCAGTGGAACACTTTTTGCAATCTGTTCCTCCCAACGAATGGCGAGCAAGAGCGACTAATAAAATCCCCTGTGGAGACATGCCGTTGCGGACCATTAAAGTCATCATTCAGCATGTGGTTGGTACGTGTGACATCCGATATTAGCATCACTGTGGTCTTTATTTGGCACGCAGCTCACTACGGAGATGAAGCCTACGACATTCTTTCTGCTTCATTCGACGATCCGTCCGCCACCATCGTGTATCCCTATGTATATCGTATACTAAACACGACCTCGAAAACCGCAGAACCTCCAACAAGGACGAGTGGGAGTCCACAAGATCCCATCAGTCGACCATATTCAGCCGCTTCTAGCCGACCCATTTCTCCGACAGGATCGACCTCCGCTAACAACCGTCGCTCATCACCGAGTCACCGAACCAGCCCAAGTGTATCCTCGCACAATGGCTTTTCGCCTCCTGTGGAAGAACCGGACCCAGAGGCCCAGCTTATCACTATCATCAATCACATCTCTAGTGAGACGACCGGTGCGATGCACAAGGAGGGCATTACAGAACTGCATCATTTCTTGAAGAACTATCCGCAGAAACGACCGAAGGTAGAGAAGCTGCTCGAAACAACTGGGCCGGCGTTCCGGAAGTACATCAACCGTGCACTCGCTAGCCGGGCTGCGGAGGATTTAGAAAGGACGGTGGCTGTTGCAAATACTCTATCCAGTACGTCACATCCCCCGTCCCACAACAGTGTGCTTACGGGTGGCAGAACTCGAAGCTAACGGGAATGAACTGGACCCAGGCTCACCTGTTGCCCGGGAATCCGGAAGTGCCCCGCGATCACCCTTGCACGCATTAGATCCTCCGGGGGAGGATAGGCTTCACAAATTACATGACATATTCCAGTACAAGCGAGCAAGTGTGACGAGCAATGGTTCGTCCGCTGGTGGGACCAAGCCACGGGCATTTGTTGAATGATTGTTTTCCTCCGTTATATCTTTCAGTTTCATCTCACACTCACATCGGTTGCCCGACATTGTACAGTATGCACATGCATGCAGATTTGCGTAGTAATAAACGGAAGCCGACCTCATTGGACTGAGTTTGGCCGTGTTGACACCGGCCCGTCCAACGTGACTAGTGGCCTCGTTCCTCGAAACTCTTTCTTCATGACCATTCACACATAATACACTTGTACACACTTTTGTACCATTTCCGACATGCCGCCAGTCACGTATAACATTTCTCTGATGTTTTGGAGGGTAATCACCCAGATATTCTTCAGAGAAGTGCGCCCCCGCGGTGCTTTCAACATCCCTCACGATGGTCCAGTCGTCTTTGTCGGCGCCCCTCATCACAATCAGGTATGCCTCTGGACAATCTCTATGATTGCGCACACAAACGGTCATCACAGTTCCTCGATGCTCTGCTCATGACCCTTGAAGTATTCAGGGAATCTCGACGCCGAGTTGCATTCTTGATAGCTGCGAAGAGCATGAAGCGGAAGGCCGTCGGCTTCCTCGCCGGTCAAATGGATAGCAGTAAGAATTCCATTTTCCTTCGACACTATTGGTGGACTCAGTTTCTGCAAAGTACCTGTAGCTCGAGCAGCTGATGAGGCAAAGCCTGGAACTGGCCTTGTCTCTTTGTCCCCAGAAGATCCGTGTCTTGTGATCGGCAAAGGAACTCGTTTCAAGTCTGAATTTACTCCAAAAATGCAAATCATGTTATCAAAAGCCGTTAACTCAGTGACAGCTGAGGTTGTAGAAATCATCTCGGATACAGAGCTCCGAATCAAGAGGGAGTTCGGAGGTGAGACGGGGAAAGGAACAGCACGTGTCAGAGAGAAGGTGGCCGAAGCTAAGGCAGAAGGGCAGAACGGATTGGCTTTCAAGGCACTTCCCTTCATCGACCAGCAGGAGATGTATCGTGGGGTCTACCAAAGGTTGAAAGAAGGGGGCTGCATTGGGATTTTCCCTGAAGGTCAGTCACAGCGACACATTCCATCAATGTGCTCAATTGACGCGACTTCAGGCGGAAGTCATGACCGCAGTAATTTACTTCCTTTCAAGGCCGGCGTCTCCGTCATGGCTCTCGGAGCGATGGCCAACGATCCAAGTGTCAAGGTCAAAATCGTTCCAGTCGGTCTTTCTTACTTCCACGCCCATCGTTTCCGTTCTCGTGCTGTTGTTGAGTTTGGAACCGCGCTGGACGTGCCTGTGGAGCTGGTTGAGATGTTCAAAGAAGGTGGTAACCGCAAACGCGAAGCAGTTTCCAAATTTCTCGATCTGATCTATGATGGTCTCAAGACTGTGACTATCAGGGCTCCCGATTATGACACTCTCATGGTACGATTTTTTACTTTAGTATTTCGTCTCCTGTTGAGGCACGTTCTGCAGCTTATACAAGCCGTTCGGCGACTCTACAAGACCCCTGGCCAGCATCTCACGCTGGGTCAGGTAGTTGAGCTAAATCGGCGCTTCCTCGAAGGCTATACGCACTTCAAGGATGAACCGCGTGTCCAGAAGCTCAGAAACGACGTGTTGAAGTATAATCGTTTGCTACGAGACCTAGGCCTTCGCGATCACCAGGCATGTACTTTCGTACTCACTCTTGAGCAATTTTCCAAACCTTGCAAAATCCTCAGGTACCACGCGCCAAGAAGGCGAGTTGGAAAACCCTTGGTCTTCTTCTTTATCGCCTTGGTTTATTGATGGTGTGGGCTACACTGGCGTTGCCTGGTGTAATATTGAATGGACCAATTTTTATCATCGCTTCTGTCATATCGAAAAAGAAGGCGCAAGGTAAGCAACACTCGGGAGTTGGAGTTATGGCTCATTTTTCCCCGTGTCATGCAGAGGCGTTTGCTGCCTCTGTCGTCAAGGTCGCCGGCCGAGACGTTCTTGCGACTTGGAAGATCTTAATCTCCTTGGGCATTGCTCCTGTGTTGTATACATTCTATGCGATTCTTGCAACTGTTGTCGCTGTGAAAGCCAATAATTCGTTATCACTACAGTTGTGGACGCCGTTTCTCGTCATATGCGCCCTTCCTTTCATGAACTATGCCGCCCTTAAATTCGGCGAAGCAGGAGTGGATGTCTTCAAGTAAGTAAATCCCTACTGTGGGCTTGCCCGTTATTCAAAGCATTCTGTAGGTCTCTTCGACCTCTTGTCGTTGCGCTTATTCCTGGACAACAACGAGATCTTGACAACTTGAAGGCCATGAGGTTACGCCTTTCAAACGAAGTAGCGGATGTGATCAACGAATTTGGTCCAAAGCTGTTTGACGACTTTGATAAGGTATGCTTACACTTTTATTGCGCTAGCTCCGCTCCATTGTTCATCCTTTACAGTTCCGCATTCTGGTGCCAGCGAGCGCCCCCCCGTCCACTGATCCTGGGGTTTGGCGACGAAAGAGCAGCGTGGGACAAGTGGATGCGCAAGGAAATTTGCTTATCCATCCCATGGTAAGTAAACATGCATTACTATCGGGCGGTGGTTCAATACAGCAAAATGTCTGATAGACGTGGATTGATGAACGCCTCTTTGGTTGGAGCCGCACTGCCAAACATGGCACTAGCGCATGGGGAGGGAACACACCCAGTCAGGACCTCAGTAGGCCAGGGACACCCACGTTGGATGAGTCCGACGAGGAGGATCATGGAGATTACGACGATGTAATCGGTTATCTCCCTGCGTATGAGGATGCGTCTCGGAGCAAGCTGCGTAGTCGACCAGGCTCTTATGCCGACCTCCAGCGGTTCCGCATGACAACCAACCAGGCTGGTTCATCAAGGGCTTCATCAGGCGTCCAGGTGTTGGATAGCCAATCATTGCAGGTGCGTCCTCGACAACGCAAGCAGAGCCTTTCCGATCTTGTGCCGGTGGAACGCATAGCGACTGTTGACAGACAGGAAACGTTCCCGAATGCTACGGCAGACCTGAACGAGGAGATCAGTAGGCACGATCGCACCTGAACATTTTGTTACGGATATGTTATCAATCGCATGGTCTGTGTTTATATATACATTGTGGGATCCATCCGTGGACGACGAATAGGTCTTGTGAGGATGCGGGGTATTCCTTGTATCAGGCAGGCAGACCTTTGATATGGATGTAGGCATTGTCCTGGAGAGTCGCCTTGGAGAACTCCGTGCCACATTCGGAATTGGTGCATCTTGCGGTTTCTATTCTCAACCTGCGCCCGTCCTTGGTTCAAAAAGAGCGCTTACTTGAGATTTCCAGTTGTTGCTTCGTTGAAGAACTGTGCCGACATGAGCGTCTTGCAATGCCTCTCTATCTAAGTTACCGACTCACTTGTATTTGAGTGCATCCGCCCTGCTTTGCCTTGAAACTTGCGAGAGCCTCCCCGCCCAGGTCCATGCACCTGATCTCTCTCTGTGCAACTCAACCTGCGTGTCTACCTATCAATCAAGCAGAGTCGACCACATACCGTCCGATCAGGATACGTATCGGTCGCGCTAGGAAGTGAAACGACTGTGAAACGAGCACGGTGTTTGACGAGCGATGTCAACTGACGGGATGTGCTTTGTGATCACATAAATGGGCTTCCCCCGTGAAGCGCCACACTTTTCAACGAGGAGGTAAGGCTCAGTGTCGGACATTGTCGGGGGGGTGTGTCGTCGAGAAAAGATGATGTACGAAAGCAAAGTTTGGGTAACGTGTCTAAAACACCCAGTTCTATTTACCAAGAACATTGTCAGCAGCCAATGATTCCCTAGCGTAAAACAGGGTGGCGAGAAAAGGATAAGAATATGAATATGTACACATAAAGGCTCGGGGAGATATGCTTTGATGTGCCTTGTTGGCCGCTGAGAAGAATTTGAAGCGGAGTAAACGGATATTGACGTCGGAAGCATTCTCCAACCGCATTGTATTCGCGTGTAGGGGTGCGTTGTATGTGGCTTGCAGCAACCTAGAGAACAAAGTCCTTCCCTGCCGTTAGCACCTCCACGCCGGTTTCGGTTATACTATTAGCAAGCGATGAGTGCGTGGTTTAAGCCAAGGCAAGGGTCACGCACAGCAAGGTTTCCTCAAACTGTGCGCTCCTTTTGCCATCGATGGTAGTTGCGGTCCAGGAGTCATCCCAATGTTGTGTGTCCCAATTCGTACCCAAGTTGATCATCTGTGTGCGCGTGGTCAGGTCGCAGTCGCTTTCATGTATAACAGTGCTCACTGGTTCGACGGTAAAGCACTGATGGGGACCATGGTCAACGGGTGGCTCTCTGAGGCCATGTAAAGACTGCTCACCATTCCAGGTTTCATGGACCCAACTGCCTTGTTTTTCGCGTAATGAGGTATATTGGGTGCGGTGTGGAACAGGTCGTTGACGCCGTGCCCAGTGTACGTGCGGACTACTGCACAGTTGTTGGCTCTTGCAATCGGCTCACTAGTCCGAGTCAGCGGTTGGACGACATTGCGCCGTAAGAGGGACTGACATGGCCTTTCCAATGTCACGAAATAGTGCCCCTGGTTTACACACTCTTATCGCCGCGTCCAAACACTCACGGGTGGTTCGAACCAGTTTTGCTGAATCGTCGTCGATGGTTCCGACTGGATATGTGGCATTGAGGTCGCTGTGAAAACCTAGAGGACGATGGTCGAATATCATGACATCAATGGGTGAAAAAGGATTACCTTGATAATAAAGCGAGATGTCTGTGGGACCGAGTGAGTAAACCAACAGACCGTGGAAAGTGGGTAGATGAACCGAGATTGATGATATCCCCGTCCCTCAATTTGCGCTGGTCAGGTATGCCATGACAGATGGCCTCGTTGATGGATCTTGAGCTACATTCGGAGGAGCTCTTGAGAGGGAGGGAAAGAAAATGCGTACGTGCATACGGATTTTGGGAATTTCCGATAACCAAGGGGAGACGGGTATGCATCCCGATCGATGATGGCTTGGTGGACTATGGCGTCAATCTCGTCCGTGGTGATTCCGGGGCGGACGTGGGATGCAGCGAGGTCAAGGACTTGGCGCCCCAGCTGGGGAAAGCGAGGATGAGGGGTGAGGAGGATGCAACGAGGGAATATGACAGGATGCTCACGCGACATGCGGTTCGCATTTTCCCGATTTCATCTGGACTGAGGATACGCGGAGGATGACCCAAGGTGCGCATTTCGGAAATGGGGACGCCTGTGGGAAGACGTGTTTGATGGGGTAGCATCTAGAATTTGGGGAGGCTCACCGTCTTGACGCGCGGCATAGTCTGGTCGTGGTATATGATCTGGAACGTGGCGTTTCGGTGAAAGCGGATAGACGGGTCGCAGGGTGCCAGAGTAGACGTAATTGGGGAATGGGTTGAAGGTGCCATCTAGATTGAGCTTAGACTTGTGGTGGTGGATTGAGCAAAGGTCAAGCTTGCCTGGAGCAGGGGCACGTGCCAACTCGTGGATCAGTTTATGCGTTTTCTGGTGGATGGCATGAGGAGGAGTAGGGTGGTTAATGAACGGGAATGATGTACCCCTGGATGAGGGTCAGCCATGGCGAGTGTGAACGGGCAGATCTCACAATTTGCTTTGAAACAGTCCTGGCCGCAAAAGAAGGAGCCGCGGATGGCGAGCCTAGATCGTGTCGGTGAGAGCTGAATGGAGGTGTTTTGTCGAGACGCACTTGTTGCATGTGGGACATTCTAGACGAGACGGTGGATTTCCTTGAGGACAATTTGTGCTTTGGCAGAGTATGACTGACTGCGCGCTCATCACGAACAGCATCTAACCGGACGAAGGCTAGACGAGGGGGAGGATGGATTGTGGCAAGACACGTGACCGCTTAGCCTCACACATCATGCGTTTCTTCCAACGTGGTGGAGAGGAGGAATGAGCATTACAAGGCAGAGAGATCTATACGAGGAGGATACGTTGAAGAGATATGCTAGAAACATTAAACTGATGCCAATAGAGGTATAAAGCGAATTAGTATCATGAGAGAGGGGGGACATGTGTATACTCGGAATGAACAGCTATGCGAGGAGTGCGTAATGAGTGTTTTACGTGACAGCAATGCTCAAAAGAAGGAGGTGGCGGATCACAGATGCCGAACGGACGGTAGAGAGGGGAGGGAGGGATGATACCCCGAGGAGGAGGGGGGAGAGCTCTCAACGCCGGCGAGGCTCAAAGTCGACTTTGAAGGAGGTTGTGCGATCGTTTGAGGCTTTCCAGAGCTGCTTAAAGTGAGGACGGCCAAAGACTTCGAGGAGGGCAGTCTGGTTTGCGTTGATCCATTGGATAGAAGGGAGACCACGGGTTGTGGTGTACGAGCCCTGTGGAAGCTGCTCTTCGTAGACGAGGGTGACGAGGCCGGTGAGGAGACATTGGACGAGGTTGAGGATGTCACTGATAGGCTGAACGATGAGACGCTGGGTAGCGAACACGTCGCTGTGGAAGACCATTTGCCATTGCACGCGTCGCTCTGGGGAGAAGAAGGAGGAGGCGTGCATTGGGAGCTGTAGTTTAAGTTTTGGGCTGAGGGGGAGGCCACTCGGGGAGCGCCAGGGGGAGGGAGCCTCGATGGAGAAGAGCATGCGAGGGTCTGCGGGGATGGATTCCTGCCAGCCGTGCTGCTGTATGAGGTGGGACTTGAGGGAGAGAAGCCACTTGTGGGCACGGGCGTAGGTAGTGCCGAGGGCTTCTGCGGTGGTGAGGGGTATGCCAGTGCGGCGTGCCCAGCTGTCCATGTTACGGACGTCGCTGGAGAAGTGAACCTGAGCGGTAGATGAGGGAGGGGTCTGCATGAGTGGGGGAGGGGGGTGTCTTTGGGTAGGTTAGATTTATAGGGCGGAGGGTGCCCTTTACCAGGAGGGGGAGGGGGAGGAGGAGGAGGAGGAGGAGGAGGAGGAGGAGCGGGCGGGCGGGCGGCGGGCGGGGAGAAATGTTAGATTTATAGTGAGACTTTACCAGGAGGGGCGGGCGTGGGTGTGAGGACTATAATTGGCGGGTGCGGGTGCGATCCCCGCCATTTTCGGTCCCGCGCCGGACGTGCAACGTGTTTCGACGACAAGCCACTCCTTCCCTTTTCGGAAATTCTTCTTTCTCATGGCACTCTTTGACATCGCCTCCACTTTTCACGCCATCCTCGAAAACGAGCAGCTCTCCATCCCCCTCGCCGCCATATTGGTCCTCACAGACCTCGTCGAGCACTCCGATGGTACCACCATCCATATCTCTGTCCGCTCCACTCTGACCATCCCCGTATACCTAGCTGGCACCATGTTCGAGCTCGTCAAGGCCCTCAACGACGGCGCAAGCGTCCTCCACCAACGCTCACCCAACCCCGTCAGCGTCGACGCCGGTTGCGCGCTCTTCATCGCCTTTGTCACCCTCTTCCCACACGACTCCGACGTGTGTGCCCCACACAAGTCCTTCCCCTCTCTTCCGCTCACCCTCCACAGAGTTTCTCCAATCTCAAGACAGAGCTCGTCAAGCAGGGCAGGGAATACGCCACAGAAGCGCTCACCTATCGCGACAAAATAGCCGAACTCGCTCTCGGTTTCATCAAGGATGACTCCATCGTGTGGTCCCCCCCGTGTTCCTCTCCCCCCATTGCACTCACATCGCCCGCAAGATCCTCACCCATTCCTATTCAAGAGTCGTCATGAAAACCCTCCTCCGTGCACACAAGAGGAAACGCATCTCCGTCTATGTCACAGAAGCAAGACCTCGTGGCCTCGGGTTAGTCGACCTTACCATATCCCCTCCCTCCTCTTCTTCCTCCCCTCTTCCAGTCTCAGAACATACGACGAACTTTCTGCAGCCGGCGTCCCTTGCACCGTCGTTCTCGACTCGGCCGTGTCCTATGTCATGGACAAGGTCGATTTCGTTCTCGTCGGCTCAGAAGCCGTCGTCGAAAGCGGCGGATTGATAAATGCAGTCGGCAGCAACCAAATAGCCATCATCGCAAAAGCAGCCAATATCCCTTTCTATGCCCTTGCAGAGAGGTCCGTCTCGTATCCATCATCATCATCATCATCATCATCATCTCTCACATGACCCTTCCTCACGCCACCCTTGCTTCCAAAGTTACAAGTTCCATCGATTATTTCCGCTATCGCAGTACGATCTTCCAACCCACAATCCCAACATCCTCGCATTCCCTCTCCCTTCTCCTTTTTCAACCACATCGTCATTCATATCCACTCATGAAAATAGATCATCGCCTCAACTGCCAAGGTCCATGACTCTCGACCAGATTGCGTGTCATCCGGATGTCGATTACACAAGGTCTTAATCAATTTCCGCATGGCCTCCTCTTCACTGATCCCACGCAGGCCTGATCTCATCACCCTCGTCTTCTCTGATGTTGGCAGTCTCACCCCTGAAGGCGTCAGCCAGTACCTCGTCGGAATGTTTGCGGGATAACCCGCCGTCCTGTGTACTACGCATGCGATAAGTTGGCGATAACCTTTGTCGATTGGAGATCGGCCGCAGACGTATTTACGAAACTTTTCCACTTACCTATCCAAGTTTACTGTAATCGAGTTGCGTTAACGGCCTCTTCCTGCGGGGGATCTCGAAAGCAGCCATCAAACCTGATCATACTTGGATATATAGTGCTCTCTCCCTCGAAGAAACCGTGATTTTCGAGATTAACCGCGGAATCGGTGCGGTGCAACAACTATCAGGGTCAGAAAGACGCGCGGCCCACCGACCCTGCCTAAAAACCCGCCTGGAGGCCTGCCAGCCATCAGCAAACCACTGTCATAATCCTTTTGGGGTTTGCTTCCGCTCCGTCGTAAGAGCGTCAGGAGCAATATGACTGTGGAGACCAATCAAAAGAGAGCTGTATCTCCATCGGTATGCCGTCCCGACATTAAAAATGCCAGTTGGACGCAACATTTGGAACAATACCACCAACGCGATTCCGATAGGATCATTTCGCCTCGCTGTCGCCAGCCCTAAATCGGCACTCTCCGCAAGGGAGACTGTTTTGGCTCTTTTAGTTTTGAGTTTTTGACGGACTCCCCCACTAAAGTAGCGGGGCATTTGGTTTTTTATGCCCCAATTGTACAATACAGAACATTGCGTCCGTCATTGGATTGGCGAAAATAGTTCTGCCCGAGGAGCACCGAACGGATTCCTCGTGTAGCATGCTGTCACATTATTGGACCAGATGGGTTCAGCGATAATCCAAGCAGAACAAACGGGCTGATACCTAATCATGACACAGCAATATCGCGACGATCTGACTTGTCTCGATTTTTCTTCTGGCTCCCCCCCGCGTTTAAAATGCGTTTCCGAGCCGAGTGACTCCCCACCACAATCCCCCCCCTCCCCACCAAATATGTGCCGCTGGAGAAGGTCGGACAATCCCCGTCTGATAACGTTGACCTAGTGACCCACTTCGGAATAGAGTGCAGCACACCTACAGGAGTTGCGGGCACGTCTATGACCTGGTTCGCTTGTCGTCTTCCTCCCCGTATCCCGAGTGTCTTGACTAAACGTCCATACAGCCCGACGAAATGGTCGGTCATGGCCGTCCAAGATGGTTGTTGCTCATCAATCACTAGATTCAATGCGACTATCGTTATTGCAGGTTCAGCTCGACCCATCCAACCACTTGTGTTCCTCCCGCATGCACCGAGACGTGCTGGCAATAGTGAGGACTTGATACAAGACAGTTGAGGCGATAAGCTGACACCATGCCCAGCCGTCTGTTTCCAGAGCTGTACCGTGAGTGCACAGCCAAGTCCGACGCGATGTCACAGAAATACTGACGATGGATGGGTGATATGCAGATCTCCAGATCAACTCCTATTGTCCGCCTTGTATACAACAAGGGAGAGGCTAAGAGGGTCACCAGTTAGCGGTAGTAATCGGCGTGACACTCTCAGTTGAGATCGTCAATAGTATATGGCTACGACCGAGATGAATATAAGTTTTGTACCTACGGTTCGAATCAGAGAGATTGTATTTCGTACCATGACAAAAGGCGACGGGGAATCAGCAGGGTCGTCTGGGAAATGCGCCAGTGAGCTTGGAATGGATGGGAGAAATTGAGGAGTAGCATATAGGAACCAACAGAAGGATAAACAGTCGAAATCTGTCATAGTGTTGTAATGATTTCGTAAAACTCGACTCACCAAACGGACGGAACAATGGAAGAGATGCGGCGTTCAGCGGACCGAGGAGTCAGCACTGTTGCACTACAGCAATTGGTAATTTTGTCAGGCGATGGTGTATCACCGTTCTTCATTTTTTCATGTCGACATATATCACAGACGCGGCGGAAAAGTCACCGCTACGTACCGTAAAACCGCCGCTCCGAGTGTAGCTAGCGACAGACGTTCCTTGGTATCGTTTAGATCAATTTGAACGAAATTTGCCGTTCAAGCTCGCAAGCGCGATCGTGACACTGACAGGCTGCACGCGAGGAGATACTCCCTGTCTGGTACTCGAGAATTGGGAGTGCACGAGGCGCGTATCGAAATGAAGAGATCAGATCCGCGGGTGTAAGTTAACACCCGCAAGCTATCTGACTGACTCCGGCTTCGAGCTGCCAGCCTGGCAGTTCAGGCCCCCGCAACTCGGACCAATGATGGAACCTGAGGCGATGTGTTTGGCATGTCATGCCAAAACGCACGGGAGCCAATCACGACCTGTGCTTTCTGAAATTCCTGGGGAGGCGGGTAGATCAGTAATAATAGATTGGTCGAACCTAGTAAACGCATGGTGAGGGTCGAAGCCATTATTGGCTTACGTGATCGTTCGGTGGCGTTGGTTCTTGCGTCCTACCGTCTGCTCGCCACTGGCCACATCATGGGAGCGTCCCCCAACGAATACTCCGTCTCTTCGCAGTGGTTGTTCCCTATCAACGCTCTTCGGTATACTCCAAGCGTAGCCACGTCCGGCTACTCCGTCGGAAAAGAACTGTATGATCGTGCAAGGGGTGTCGAGTTCTTGTTTCGGTTGGGTTCTTCCCTCGGACTGTTAGCTTGTCGTGTTCTTTCACGTCTGCAATCTCAACCCCCTCCGCCTTACCATCCTACAGGCCTTCATCGGCAGTGTTCACCGCAGCGACTTGGTTCCACCGATTTTTTATGAGGTTCTCCATGGAGGATTATCACAGACAAGTAACCAGCCTCTCTCACCCCTCGCTCATGTGCTCATACGGTATTCTATTAGGACGTCGCTGCTGCGTCCATATTTCTGGCGACCAAGACTGAGGAGTGTGGTAGGAAGTTGCGTGACGTGGCAAGGGTGTGTCAGTCCAAGATCACCGGAACAGATGTTTCGCACATACCGGCAGAGAGCGTGGCAAGTATGCTTGCCTATTTGAATTACCCAGATCCCTTCACAGGTTTCACCAGGAGGTGGAGCAGCAGCAGACTGCCATCCTACTCACCGAAGAAGCCCTGCTCGAAGCACTCTGTTTCGATTTCGTGACCACCAGCCCCCACGTGATTCTGGTAGACATTTTTGACATGCAACAAGCGAGCACTCAAGTTCAGGATTATGCATGGAGCTTGGCACATGATTCGTAAGAGTTTTCGTACAGAACGTTGTTACACTGCCCATGTACCTCAACAGATACCGCACGCCACTCTGCATTTTCTTCCCGCCTCGTATTGTCGCAGCCGCGTGCTTTATTTTGGCGCAGCGTGCGGCTGAGGGACCTCACTCACCCTCGCTAGATGCTCGGATATCCGCATCTCCGCCATCTGCCTCGCTTCCGACGCCTCCGTCACACAAACCCGGCTCTCCAGACGCTTCTCGCTTCGCCATCGGCTATTTTGGGTTCTCTGAGCTGGAATTGCAGAATCTTGCAGGTCAGCGCGCCATTTTCCGATTCGGGTCTATGGGCTCAAGTCGACCATCCAGATGCTCTCAGTATAATGCTAGAATTTTACTCGGCCCAGGATCCACAGACTACCTTACATGTTTCCTCACTTACGTTGGTCAGTTCTCTCAGGAACCCTCTGACACCCTCTCTGATCCGGAGCAGATCACTCCACCAGCTCACTCCCCGCGACCAAAGTTATATGAACCATTTTCACAGCTACTGCCCGCAGCGCCCACGGTAGTACACAACAGTAGTTTGACACCGGAGTCATTTCATGGGAGCACCTCTCCTTCCATGACTCCCTCCCAGTCGCATGTCATGAAAACAACACTGGAAGCGCAACATAAAGCCCCGCGTCTTGATCTAAGTTGAGCAAGTCATCAACACGAAACATACAGTATGTCCTCAGGAACATTCGTTCTCATCTGATAATCAAACTTGCAGTGTCCTTTTATTTTATGCTGGAATGGTAACGAGATCCTGTAAATACTTCGTAACACCAAGATGGCAATTGGCAAACTTTTCTGCAACTTGGGGGCTGCAAATGGTTGAAGCAGTACAATTCGAGCGTTGCACGAAGAGCTCTAGGTAACATGCTTAAGTGGGCGTAGCGTCGATCTTGATTCGAATATACTACCAGCCCTGAATATGAACTAGTACATCGTTGCGCCCGTTGGCACTGGTGACGCATACTGTACCAATGCCCAAGATCTGATAGTTAATCAAAACTTGCCAAACCCGTGAAGCATGTTGTTTCCCCTCAAGGGTCTTAGCATTGGAGTTGGATGAAAGGTAACAATGCGAAATGCAACGTTGCCATTTTCATACAATGTGCGTGAAACTAATACATCTCCCAATCAAACGGCCATAACTGCTAGTGCCTTGGCGGGCTCTTCGCGAGAGATGTCGCGTGGGGTTGCAACCAAAAGCTGTTTATGATGTGCCAACTCACGAGTGATTTCAGGTACTACGAATCCACCAGGATAGCCCATTGCAGATATTAACCAGAAGCCAAGGATTTCCAAGATCGTCGGCATACGAGAGTCAAACGCGTAGACGGGGGATACAAATGAGGCAGTCCACCCTTGGGCCACGTGTTAACAAGAGATAGTCCGCGAGCCTTGGGGGCAAAAAGTACCCACCAGTGGAGAAAACACCAAAAACCCAATGTGTGTAGGTGGTAACGATGAACCATGGTGAATCTCTAGAGATGCAGGTATCCCAGATCTTGCGATTAATTAGTGCCATCCTGTCAATACATTGAAACAGGCGAGAACCTTGCCCCAGAGCCATTCCTTTCCCTGAAGGGCGCTCTGTGCTTTATTTTCCGGGTTTGATGAGGAGCGATCAGGAAACTAAGAGCTATTAGTTCCATGATCCTCTAAGCCGTATGATCACTCACCGACTGCCCTCGAGCATATTCTTGCAGGTCCCCTGCAGATAGCACCCAAGGTGGCGTCAGGAACAAACATAATACGTGCTGCGAAAATATCGGTTTGCCTTGGTCACCTTTGAGTGACCACGTCAAGGTCTTCAAAAACGGTCCCTCTTCGCAGGGAAGGAATTTCCATGACTTTGAATCCGCGTTCACAAGATTCAAAACGCGGCGAATGCTTTCCAGAGGAAACGTATCAACCCAGACAAACACACTTTGAAGCCTTTGTCAGACCTTTTATACTTGAACATGACTGATCGAACGTACCGCTCAATGTCTTCGGCACGTGCAAGCGGCAAAGAAACTATGGAGAAGAACGGATCGCACGGAATGGTTAAACGTTCTCCAGTACGCTCATCCTCGTCGTCCACGCCTAATGACTTGCATGGTACGAACTCTTCCACCCCTGAGTCTGGTGGTTAGCTCTACCCACACAAAGTTGAGGATCATACGAACAATCAGAAATCATGTCGCCGAAGAGCGTGGCATTGATCGTATGTACGAGTCTCAGTTTGCGGTACCGCTCTGGGCGAACATTCAAAGAGACATCAAATGACCCACTGGGTTCGCCACGAGGAGAACGGTAAGCCATGACCGGCAGTTTCGCTCCCTGTATATAGCATCGCAAGTTGTCCGATGCTCTGAGCGCCATGTTATTCTAGCCTGAACGTTTGAACAGCAAGGCAGCCAAGAAGAGACAAGATGGAAAGTAGGCAAGCAGCTAGTAATTATGAGGTATAAATTTCGGCGTCCATGACCTGATAGAGTCTCCATAGAAACATGGCATATGAGCTTTCCATGACGCATATTCAATAACCACTCAGCAGAGACAAAACGAACCAAAAAGAGTACAAAATCGAATCTGGAACAAGGCCCACAGGGTTGATATATTCCTTCAAACCTTGACATTTGAAGTGTCGGCGGTACCCAGCTTCTGACTGTAAAGTTGTTCATGAAGCATCCGCAGGCAGAACTTTTGAATTTCGCATGTTTGCAAATGAATCTGAATGAAACAGACGTACATACAGGCCAAACAAGGACGTTCCTTACTACTCATGCTACGCTTTGAATGAAAGCTAAAAACATTCCAGCGGAACAGACCTCCGAATACCGAGTCTCCATTATGTATACAAGATCCTAAGGTATATCTGTACTGACTGGCGAGGCGGCAGCGAGCGCCAGCGCTGCTGCGGCATGCTGAACCACAGGATACATAACTGTTAACGACTTGGTCACGATCTCATGATCATAGCCCCCACCACGACCGGCCCACCAATCTGGCAACTGGAACAGACAGCGGGGCTAATACGGATCGGGTTTTTGACGGGCAACGCCATCAGTCTTATACAAGACTGAGATTTGCATCCTTGGGCTCAGATTAGCAAACTCTCACTCGGGCCGTGCTTTGGGAATAGTTTCTCACCGACGGGATGCATGTGTCTCCTGCTGAAGAGACAGTTAGGTCTCAAGCAGTCCTGTAGGCGCGTCGACATGGATACGAAATGCCCGCATGGGGTGTGGTAGCGACCGTCGATTATCTGGAAAGAGACCACAGCTTAAGTTGTGGTTTGGAACGAGCGAAGCGCGTACATTATGACACATTTCGAGAAGTAAAAAAACTGGGTTGGAGAGAGCTTGAGCTAACACTGGCTCCAGGGTGGTTATAAGTCGTCTCTGGTTAGTATACTACCGTCATGGTTAATGGGTTTTATGTGGATTCCGCGGTTGTGTCACAAACGCGCACGGAAACCTCATTCCCTACGGTCGCCGGTCACATTGACAGACCAGGCGAGGTGAGGCAGATACATCGCAAAATTGGACCGGAACACAAAGAATAATACGTTGCATGAACCAGTGTGCAAGCCCTTTTCCAACCATCTACAGTGAACGCATGGTTAATGAATATGCGGTGCTCGTCTTTCCCTCGATAGCGTTCAGACTCGGAGTAGTGTACGCTCTCATATCGCGTTTCTTTCTCGGCGGATTACGAGATGAACTCGGGCCCTTCTTGATTTTTCACGAGGCGTCAAGATCAAATAGCTCCGACGCAATGAAGCGATGCATCGCAGGGGGAAAGCCCTATTATCGATCCAACGTGGTAAACACGAGGTGTCAAGGGTGCGGTTGAACAAATTGGGGAACGCCGCCATCAGGTGAAGAATTCGAGCCATTCACCTTGCTATGTAGGTTAACTGTCAATGCCGTCGATAAGACTGATGGGATTGACCAAACCAGCCACGTTATGGCCAATTGTGCATCGGAGCTTGCTGGCTCGATAGGATCTTAGGGCTGACCGTCAGTAATCGAATTACAAAATAACACGAGGCCAATCAAAAATTGCCAGTGGACAACGATCTCCATCAGTCAAGCGACGCCTAGCCGCGAGTGGGGTAAGACGAATTGCGTGTAGAATGAAAGCATTGGCATAACGGTCGCCGCTACTCGGTCAATCGTCGTAGAAAACCCCACAAGTCGGTACGCCTTCAAGTTTTCCATATCCTTCCACGGTCTTACCGCATTACCAGCAATGGTTTCGTCCGTCATTCAACGGCAGCTATTGTGTCATCAAACTTGAAGGTAGCCGTGCACGGTGAGGTAGTCATGAAACTGATCAAATTTGGTTTAGAATGCCACATGGCAAAGTTTCACGGGGCAGCTAATTCGTAGAAGCTTAAAATTCCAGACGTGTAGGAAACGGGGCAGGGGAGGCTGAAGGTTAAGGAATGACCATCAACACAGCAGCCTAAAATTGTGTAGCATACAGTGTTGAAAGCGTCGGCGGCGTCGTTCAGCCACCCCGCCGACGTATTGTGCTGACCAGTTGCACCTTTTTCCTGACCTACGAGAATATGCAATCAGCACGTGTGGACAAGGTAGGAGATCTGCACATGCCGCATCGGCAAACCGCTTTCTCCACCTTTCACTGCGGAGACGTGCCCGCTTGTCACCTTTCTTTTCGTGCCGAACAGTCAGTGCAATCTCCTTGGCTACATGATTTTGTCGTAGACGGAGGTTGAGTTGTTGAAAAGCATTCTGTAGATCTCCATCCCGAACAGCGAGCCGTCTGCCTGTATCAAAAGGTCGGTATTAAGCAATCAATGGGTTCGTAGACATACCTGTCCATGTGTCTGGAGGGGGAGGAAGCTTCAGGCTATTACTTTTGTCGGCCCATATGTCACCAGGAGACTTTCCTGGCAGCGAACCCTTGAAATCCAGTGCTTTTCCTAGCATGTCGTTCACATCGAAAGCACCCGAGTTCGGTGACATGGGAGAGAATCGGGATGAGCTACGAGTCCCGCTCAAAGATATTGCAGTGCTCGTCGCTGCACGACTGCCGAGCAGTGAAGGGACAACATGTCGCAGCATAACCGGGGCGAGCTGAGTCCTCCAAGCCATTCTCCTCGTTGAAAATATTCTTGACCAAATGTAGCAATCCGTGTTCGGAACCAATTGATCGGGTATCGGATGAACTACTATGTCGTCCGTCCTGCAGGAAGAGTTCGAGGTTGTGAAGTCCTTCGCGCACTCGCTCCGTCGTCACTCATTGAAAATTAGGTTCTTGAGGCCATATACCCCTCAGAGCTATCAAGTTTGTCTTCCATAGCTTTCCTGTGCTTCGTTCGCTCATCGCTCACGTAAAGTCATATCGGACAGACAGATCCAGATTGATGTCGAACCAGACGCTCTTGTAGATGGTGCAGAACTCTGTGAGCCGCCTCGTCGAATCTCACGTTCACAGCCAGACTCATGGGAAGAAAGTCAGACTAACACTAACTGTCGATTACACCGATGACTACCCCGATACTCTGCCCGAACTCGGGCTAGAGGTCGTTGATGGAGAACTGAGTGAATCGGAGAGTGATGCACTTTTGAAAGGTCTTTTGGATGTGGTACGTCGTGGCTTCGTTCCAAAGCCCAACATACTCGAGTAAGCTGTAGGGCGAGGAGAACAAGGGCATAGCGATGACATTCACGCTGGTTTCACATCTCAGGGAAAAGCTGTCGTATTTAGTGGAAAACCGTGTAGAGGCACGTGTGGCTGAGGAGCGCGAAAGGGAGCGTCTGGCGATTGAAGTAAGATCTCACCCGGATATCCCAAGGATGCTGATAGACTCCGGTGCTAGGCGGAGGAGGCACGCACTCGCGGAACTCCAGTCACGCTTGTGTCTTTCAAGGCTTGGAAGGCTAACTTCGATAAAGAGATACTACAGGGAAAACTACGGAATGAAGAAGAAAGGTTACGTGGCCTCGCTCCCAAGGAGAGGGAGGAGATCAAGAAAATCGGAGCTCGCTTAACCGGTTCGCGACCTCTCGCTACTCCATTACCCTCTAACGAGGGCTGTTAACAGGTCGCCAACTGTTTGAGAGAAACAAGAACCTCGAGCACGAAGATGACAGTCTCATGGAGGAAGGGACTGTCTCTGTCGACTTTAGTCAGTACGACCGCACTCAGATGAAGGAGGAAGACAACGAGGAAGACCGCATGCACTTTAGCGACAGCGACTAAGAGCCGTTTTTTTCGCTACAATTTGAGCGCAAGGTACCACGAGGATCTGTATGCGTTGTATCCATAATCTAGCTTCTAAATCGAGACTTATAGGCCAGCTATCATGCCGGCTTCCACCTCGGTACCGACGATGAGAAGCTCCTCACCAACAACCTTGCAGCCTAGCCTCTCTGATCCTACCTCCGTTAAGAGTCCATCTACTTCCTGGAGTTTCTTAATGTTCCGTCTATCTCGACAAATATCTTCTCCCGTAGCACGTAGCCATTCAATCACTGGGGTGCATACCCACCTTCTCACTTGACCCCACCCATCATCCGATTCAAACCATCCGAGGTGGCCACCATTAGGGGTTAAGATTGTCACTACCCAATCATTCTCTTTTGTGTCCATCGGGACCTCTTGAACGACTGGGTCATCTATGGCATTGATCGAGAGAAAGGGTATCCGTATACTTCCGAGTACCCTGTGACTGGAGGCATGTTCATAATATTCAAATGCAGACGCGAAAGGCCAAGGGGGCGAAGAACCGCCTCCGATCCTGGTGAAGACCTGATCAAACGTCTCGACGGTGGGCCAACTCAAGGCACAGGCGCGAGTCGCGGCTTCAGCTATGGCAAGGTTAGGATCGCGGGTAAGGGGAGTTGTATGTTTCTTGAGGATATTCACAAGATTTTGACCCATCCCCCTGGAGTAAACATGGCGTCCAATGTATGTCGAGTCAAGCCTGATTATGGCTGAGCGGAACCTGGATGGAGAATCAAGGCGAATGCTTACTTCTGGATATTGGCCGTCAAATTCCACGGCTACATGACGGGGCGGGTTGATTTCACCTCTCTAAGACTGGAAGGTGCAACGTACACATCCTAGGACACATGCCGACTGAAAGCGGCAATGCTCCCGTTCCTCAGCAATGTAACGAGTCATCACATTTGCTCCGAGGGAGAAGGAGAGTCCCAACAGGGGGGCAGTCGGGAATTGGTTGGATATATGGAACACGGCCTGACGTATATCATCCGTATGTCCGGCAGAGTAAAGCTGGGGGCTTGTGATGGGCACGCCCGCACCTATGAGTAGCTAGTTTCAATGACACGTTTCTTTAGAGTGGGGTGCCATGCCACGTACATCCGCGGAAATTAACCACCACAGCACGGTAGCCAAGTCCTCCTTGTGAGACCGCTCGACAAGCGGGTTCCAGAATAGCTCTCACATAGGATTCATATGAACCTTGAAGAGTTTCAACCGACGGGCCACCGGTGTGACAAAGAAGACTGTACCTCCGGTAAGCCCGTGCATGACCACTATAATTGGTGTATCAGGCGGCATGTTACTGTCATTCACTGGTGTGAAGTCGAGCCCCCTACGCAGCAAAACTGTTAAAATGGCAAGTGTCGTAATATCATGGTCCAGAACTGACACTGTTCCGCCATCCTTTAGACGGAGAGAAGTCCTGAATCGTTGTCTAAGACGTGAACTAACAGCTACTATATGTTGTTCCTACCTCTTGTAATTCACCTTGTCCCTCTGTGAAAAGTCACCGAGGACACAGTACAGGGTCTGCATGTGGCCACTGACGGAAGGTTAGCCTTCATTTTGAACCAAACGTCACACTACAAGACCTCGAAAGCCACCAAGCAGGATGAAACTTGGAACGCAGGCTGGGACATCTTTTCTCCACAAATTCTTGAAGGGAGATGAATTCCTTTCCTAGTGGCCCCTTGGTCTGGATAAGTGCAGGAGCAAGAGGATACCTAACTTGTGTGGTACGATCCTGGTTGAAGAGAAAGCTCATCTTCGTCGGCAGCTTGAAGGACTCTAGTTGGAGGAAGGAATGGAGGCACGCGGAGCTGAACAAAGGCTATTCTTCTAAAATGTCTCGGATGCGGGAAGGCGCCGCCAGTTGGTGACATAACTTCCATCATCACGGTAGATATTGATCCTGAAGGCTCTCAAACCAGCTGCGATCGTATTAGTCCTGATGTACCCATTACTAGTACTACTAGTGATCAAGCCAAGTCACAAGGTCACGGTCACCCGCCACGACAAGTTCAACGATTGTCACCATGTCCTTGTACAAGACCCAGCGCTGTCGTGTAGGTGTACCCTCTCATCCGTTCTTATCGTCCGATAACCCGTCCGCAAGCACTTTGACGAGGCAGGCAATCCTATCAAACCGTATTGCTCCCAGGGCAACAAGTGTCGGCGCGTATCTGCTCACGAGCTGCGATAGTGTGTCCATGTTAGGCTAAATCCCCCTCTAGGTTCATACACCCAAATGATCACCAGTGGGCCAAGCTCAAACGTAGGAATGATGACGCTCCTTCCCCGGAAAATCGTGAGACTGTGAGATCGAAGGGGAAGAATAAGATTCAACTTTCCCCGGCCAGTCCTCTTCAGCATCAACGTTCCTCGCCGTTGATACCACAGACGGATTTATTCAAACGCAGACAAAGAGGTAACTCTCGAGAACACGACCATCGAGATTGGCCTGTCTGGAATGGAGATCGCAGGCGTGATCCTGATTCCCGGGGTTATGCCCGAGAGCGCAATGGCCCCTTTGAGCAAGGGTATTCCTTGAAGAGAGTGGGTGAGGAAGATGACCAGTACCCAAATCAACGACCAAGGCTGTCTGAAAGAGTTGAAAAAGTCAGTCATCAACCACGTCCTGCGTGCGGTCGACCATGATGCTAACCCGTCATAGACCTTGTATGGATCTGCTTCCGGGGGCGACATACGACACGCGACCCAGACGGATAAGATTGCGCTCTCGGTTCCACACGTCTCTGCACATGATCCCAAGGCGACGACGAAGGTTTCGGGTACCTTCCATCGTCTTGCAAAGTTGGCTTTCATTATTTTATTGTTAATATAACTAATCTGCGGACCAGATTATGTTGCGAAATAGTTCAGGATACTTGCTTTCTGGATCGGGAGGAAGATAAACTGAAAGCCTTCACCGGTCTCTCTTCGGAGCTTTCGAGAGCCGTCCCTGAAGCCGCAATGGCCGTGACCCCTGCACTCGCCACAGTCATAACTGGTCATGCTCGAACTAGAGAGCGACTAGAAAATCACATGGAGGAGCTCGAGACGCTGTGGAAGACGCTGTTCTCTATACTGGAAGGCGATATATCCAAGGCTATTGATTCCCGTTTGGAGCAGGCGATAACCCTTTTGGGAAATGAGAGGGACAATGCTCTTCGAGTGGTAACACGTTCGCAGAGACTCACCGGTGATAAATTGTGCGATGGGACAACTGGACCCCGCCAACGGACAGATGGCTGGAGAGAGACTGTCACAGACAGGACCCTGTCTGAGCGCAGCACAATGTCTATCAACGGTGGGCCAGCAATGAACGCGTCACCTGGAGAAACGCGTCACCATGGAAGTTCTGCCTCTTTATCACTGGTGCCAACACAGGAGGTGGACCTTGGAATGAGCCTAAGGATTGCGCTTGAAGACATGAAAATGCAAATGGATAGGCAGACAAGAGCAATCGAGCTGCTGGCGAAGGAAAATCTCCAGGTTTGTTTATATAAATGGGAGCAGGATGCAGCTAAATGCCGTCACTTTCAGCTAAAATCGGCGACGGAATGTTTTCCTCCACAGCTCGTCCCGCCAGACTCCACGTCATCTTCTCCTAGAAAGCCGCCGATCCTCTAAGCGCCTTGTACAGCACATCAGCGAGTGATTGACCAAATGGGTTAGCTCGGGAGATGTTTGATAGTCATCGTATATCCGGATTGCTACCTCCTTTACCATTCAGTGAGGTACCCGAGGAATGCCACCTGAACTTATTCTCTGGATCTCCTTCTCGGAAATTGATCCTCATTGTGCTTGTACTTGATTGACTCTGTAGAGAGTTTACAGTAACTTGGTATAAGTATTTGTCAACTTGGTATCAGTCACGTGCCTCCAACGCGACTTTGAACGTTGCTCCTCTCATCTCTTGTCCTCGATCAAACACTGGCACTCGGCTTCTCCTGATCGTTTATTCGGGTTGCTCGTCGTCCCGCACC